>JAOTRH010118475.1:0-14918 GCA_034768845.1 Heliamphora exappendiculata
AAATAAGTAATTAAAACCTTTAAACCTTGTGTCTTTTATCTCTCAAAATATCTCCCAACACATCCCTTTAAACACTCAAAGAATCAAGAACTGAAATCAAACCGAAAATGCATTGTAGTTGGAAATTATGGGCTGTTATGTTTATGAATGATGTGAAATACTGTTGTATTTTAGACTTTAACAGCCTTTATGTTAAAGTCTAAAATACAAGCATGCAAAGAAATGGAACAAAAAACTTGACATGACATAAGTAAAAGACTTGAACTTTAAAAGGCTTAATTTTTGAGAACTTTCATGTTTCTACCCAGAGATTTGAAATGCCATAACTCAATGTAGAAAATTGATCTAATCATGTTATTTATGTCGAAATTTATATTCTTGTGCTATCTTTCATCCAAACTTGGTTTGAACTTATTTTAATAAGTAGAACTCGAGACATTTCAATTTTACCAAAGTATGTCATTTTTTGACCAGTCAACACTATTGACTTTGAAATCCTAGTTTAAAGTGAGATCCGAACTTTGGTCAAAACATGCAAGTTGTAGATAACATGTATATCTATCAACCCACCAAACATGAGCACAAACTATTGAGGTTGGATAGGTCAAAAGCCCTTTTAAATTCTCTATTGAGTTCGAGCCCTTAGGGGACACTTCTGTCATATACTTATATATAGCCCAAAACCCCTATTTTTAGTGTCCTATTTTAAAAGTAGTCTACATGAATATTATATCTAACTTATTGAAGTACGTTCTTCCTAAAAATAAGACCTTAAAGCCTTGGGATGATATCCCAAAACTATTTCAAACCCTCCGTCTAAAACTGGCTCTGCTGAATTTTGACTACAGACAGAACCTGTTTTCTAAAATGGCCACAAAGTCTAACTTTTTCCAAACATATACCCTTAGCTCTAAACATGAAACTTGTAGGGACTTGTTGATCTAGAACATACTAAAACATAGACTCATTTGGACTTGATCTGTTACCCCAAAACCGAGACCAACAGAAGTATAATTTTGGTAAAATCTTAAGAAAAGTGCTGAACTATTTTTGCTTAAGATGAATTGTTCACCCAATTGCCTTAGGATTTGGCCTTGGTGTTAAACATGATAGTTTTAAAAAATATTTTTATCTAAATGCTGTATAAAAATCATAGCTTGATTCCATGTCTGGATACCCCAAAACCTTATCAGCACTTTTAATTTAATACTTGATTTTTTGCCATAAAAGTTGCTGTGTGATTTGAGTATCCTTTGCTGTGAGACCCAAGTTTTATATGATGATTAGTTGACTAGTGTTTGTTTGTGAATATATGATTATTAGAATGCATGCCATTGTTAGTTGTGCTTCAGAATATAAGTTGTTATACCATGAGCATTGTGATTGTGGCACTGGAGACATCTTATGGGTTACCCTTATATGTTTTTAAGTTGTATCTTGATATGGTTGATGTGGAGGAAGGAATGCCTTTATATCTTGGTCCATGAATCCTGGTTGATGGGGGTGTTGACAATGAGCCATATGCGTCTTGAGCCGTATCACGTCCTGAGCTGAACTGCCGCTACACGTCGTAGTGATCGGGAACGCTGATGTACTAAAACCTAACATTCGGGAACGTAATGGTACTATTCAGATTGTTGTGTCGAGTATGAATAACTTTGGGCCATGTATGTCCTGAGCCGTGTTATGTCCTAAGCTGTATCACGTCTTAAGCCGAACTGTCGCTATACGCCTTAGTGATTGGGAATATTGATGTATGGGAACCTAATGTACGAGAACATAATGGTGCCATTCGGATTATTGTATTGGATATGTTAACTTTGGGCCATGTAAGTCGTGAGCTGTATCACGTCTTGAGCCGAACTGTCGCTATACGCCGTAGTGTTCGGGAACGTTGATGTACGGGAACCTAACAAACAGCAACATAATGGTGCCACTCAGAATTCGATTGGTTGATCTATAATCGGGATGGGTTATGTTGAGTTGTCTTTCATGATTCTAAATATAGGGCGTCCCTAGATTCCATTTTTACAAATATTTTGGGATATATTCCCCTTGTACACCCTAGGTATGTCCCCGGTGTTACAAATTTGATTGGTGTTTTAAATGGTTTATCATGAATATTATTGGGTACCATGGGTTCGTCGCTTGCATTCTGGTTTTGATAATTTAGACTTTGGGTTGATGCCAAACGAGCATCTTGATTCTTAAGGTGGGAATATTTAGCCCGGATAAGGGTGGCTGATAATTGGTTGGCCTGCCCTCACGCCATTTCCATTGAGTAAAACAGCTGTGGTATGATGCCCGGTGATGCATTTACTATTCACAACGAGGCAAGAATAGGTTTGGTCATCAAAGTCCCATCAAGTCTACTTTGGTGATTCCTGGTGTGGAATTCCTGTTATAATCTGGGTGCATGTTAGGTTGAGCATCTGCATTTCATAAACGCATGTTTATTGATATGTCAGCTATCCTGTCATAAATTTATCTATCTCATTTACAATAAACTGTACCAGGTGTTATATGGTATGTGTTGCGGTGAATTTTGTGCCGTGATATTAGTTAGAATGTTGGAGTATTTTGCTTCTAGGCCTTGCCTAATGGCATTCGCGCCACAGGTGAGAAAGAGTTCTTGGAGGAAGTCATCCCAGAGGGAGAAGAAAAGTCTGAAGAACATGGTGAGTTCCAAGAGCATGTGGATCCTACTGATGCATTCTAAAGATTCGAGACCTCTGCTTTTGTCCTTATACTCAGTTCTCTTACGCTTGGTATAATTTTTGAAATTTCTTGGTGAAACTGTAATAGTTATGTACTTTTGAACGGTTCAAAACTCTCTTATGATGTAATAGCTAACGTATGTAAATTTAAATGAATGGCTAGAATATCCCTTTATTTATATTTATGTATATCCCGACATGCCCGGAGAATGGGGCATCACAATTTTATTAGACTTGCTGCGCCGATGATGTGCCTTACATACAATGGAGAGATGTTTACCTGGAGCGAGTCCTGTGAGTTGGAGTTCCAAGAGTTTAAGAAGAGATTAACTAGTGCACCAGTGTTGATTATCTCAAAGCGAGATTTTGGTTACATAGTGTATTGTGATGCGCCACATGATGGTCTGGGTTGTGTTATGATGTAGGGAGGTAAGGTTGTGGCTTACGGATCTCGACAGTTAAAGACGCATGAGAAGAACTATCTGACGCACGATCTGGAGTTAGCAGCCGTGATCTTTTCTTTGAAGACATGGCGACACTATCTTTATGGTGAACACTTTGAGGTTTTCTCCGATCCCAAGAGTTTAAAATACTTATTTTTATAGAAAGACCTGAATCTATGCCAACGACGATGGATGGAGTTGTTAGAAGACTATAACTTTGACTTGCAGTACCATTCGAGTAACGCCAATGTTGTGGCTGACGCTCTTAGTAGGAGATCCCATGGTTCGTTAGCTTCTATGGCTATACGAGAATGGGACATGCTTGGAGAAATTGGTGAATTTGATTTATGTCTTAGGGAGATAAGGAGAGGTGCGACCTTATTTTCAATAGCTTCTCAACCTGCATTGGTTGAACGTGCGCTAGAGGCTCAGCAGACAAACTAGGAGGCTCAGATGATACAGGATCGTACTGCTAGTGAGAAGGATACTGCGAGATGGATTGTGAGCTCAGATCAGAGTTTGAGATTGACAGAGAGATTGCTGGTACTCAAGTTGTGTTATGCTAAGGTACTATGAGAATTCCATCATTCATGTCTTGTAGTGCATCCACGAGGCACGAAGATGTATCATAATCTATGCCGTCAGTTCTGGTGGAAGGGAATGAAGAAGGATACGATTCGATTCGTTTCTCGGTGCCTTACTTGTTAGTAGGTAAAAGCGAAACATCAGTGGCCAGCAAGGTTGCTTCAGCCATTGCCGATATCAAAATGAAAGTGGGAAAACGTTATGATGGACTTTATATCAGGACTTCCTAGATCGCCGAAGGGACACGACGCTGTTTGGGTTGTGGTTGATAGGCTAACGAAGTCTACACACTTTCTCCCTGTTCGTGTGAAGGATTCGATGGACAAACTGGGTAGGTTGTATGTCTGTGAGATAGTCAAGCTACATGGAGTACCTGTGACTATTATTTTTGATCAAGACCCACGCTTTACATTGCGCTTCTAGCAGAGTCTTCAGATGGCTTTGGGAGTGAGCTTGACGTTCAGCACTGCTTTTCATCCATAAATAGACGGACAGTCTGAAAGGACCATACAGATTTAGGAGGATCATCTACCATTGCCATAGTTTACATACAACAATAATTATCAGTCTAGTATTGGAATGGCACCTCATGAGGCTTTGTATGGTAGGTCGTGTAAGTCACCAGGGTGTTTGATAGATGTGGGAGATACCACAGTTTTGTGACCTGACTTGGTGCGGGAGACGACAAAGAAGATTGTTGTGATTCGCCAATGTCTAGTGGCTGCTCAGAGTCGCCAAAAGAGCTATGCTGATTGGAGGAGGAGACCTTTGGAGTTTGTAGTGGGGAACCACGTGTTTCTAAAAGTCTCGCTACGTAGAGGTTTGATGAGGTTCAACCGTAGTGGGAAGCTGTCACCACGTTTCATTAAACCGTTTGAGATCCTTGAAAGGATTAGAGAGGTAGCGTATCGTCTGACTTTGCCACCTCAATTGGCGTCTGTGCATAATGTGTTCCACATTTCCATGCTTCGCAAGTATGAGCCCGATCCATCACATGTTCTGAATTGAGCTGAGTTGCAAGTGGATGAAGATGTTACATATGAGGAACGACATGTGAAGATTCTGGACACGAAGGAGCAAGTGTTAAGAGGGAGGACCATTGCTTATGTAAAGGTTCTATGGCATCATCACGGCATTGACGAAGCGACGTGAGAGCTTGAGTCCAGAGTTCGTGCTAGATACCCGGAGTTGTTTGTCTTGTGACCTTGCAGCGAATTTTGGGGTCGAAATTCCTTAAGGGGGGGAGAGCTGTGAGACGATGTTCCTTTTCTTTTTGTTGTCTATATATTCGAAGTGTTAGATTATGTTCCATCGTTTTAGAACAAAATTTTATATGTGTTTTACATATGTGTTTTACGCTTGTTCGGGTTTAAAAATATCGTTTTGAAGTTTTTTCGTGTGTTGGCTAGACAGTGAAAATTCAGTCGACCGAGAAGGTGATTCCAGTTGACTGGATGCTCACTGTTGTGGTTCAGTTAACTGAAGTTGGGCATTCAGTCGACTGACTTGAGGTGGTGGAGTGTTTTTGGCCTTTACAGTAGCCAATCAGTCGACCGACTTGGTGGGTTCAATTGACTGATTCCCTGTACGGGGCTAAGAGTATAAATTTCAAGCTTAGGTTAGATATTTTTTGAAAACTTTTCTTCTTGGCTAAGTTTTCATTCCTTCACCTTCTCTCTAGAATTTTAGGGCCTGGGGCTTAGTTTTCGATGATCTGTTAATAGATCTTTGCTATCCACACTGTGGGCTTCGCTTCTATCCAGACAAAATCTCATTTCAACGAAGTTTGTTTTTGCATGTGGATCGAGGTATTGAGCTTTTGACTCAATAAGGTAGGATCCTAGACTATATTGTCATTAAAGGGTGCTACGTGCAGTTAGATGCTTTTTCACCAGTTCAAAATGTTTTATATGTCATATTTTATGTTTAAACCTTGTTTATTCGAATTAAAAGCATGTTTTGGGGCTTTTCTCGATTTGTTACATGATATGACTTGTGGATATCTATGGTTTTCAAAAGGTGATTTTGAAAACGGAGGATTTATGCAAAATTTTGAAAATCGTGTTTTGGAGGTTTAGGGCTAACTCTCTGGGTTGAGTTTCAGATTTTGAAATGTTTTGATAAGATCGGTGGAAATATTTTTGAAAATATTTTTGTTTGATCTCCATGCTTAATGGATGGATTTTATACATGTTTAATGTATCATTGTGGACATGTTTTTTTAGTCGACGTACGGGTTGGTTTTTAAATGATTCTATAGATGTGTTGGGATAATGGGTATTTGGCACGAGTTACCCTTGGTGGAAGTCTAGAAACGTGCACAGAGTTGGTGCTTCGTGCCTTCAGGTTAATCTCCGTAAACAAAGTGGTGGGTGCTTTGTACCCTCGGGTTTCAGGTCCATAAATTAAGCAGTTTACGTTGTGGTAACTCCATATAGAACTTGTCATTACCTAATAGGTCTAAAATTATTCAGGGATAGATAATAGAAAGGAGTCTATAGTTGTTACCTCTGTCCCTGTTGTGACGGAGTCGGTACATAGGATTCATTTCCTTTTTCTCAGCTGTGTAATCTGAGTGGAAAATAACATTTTGTTACTGTTTTCTTTAATTGTGAAACGTTATTTGCGTTGTTTAAATGCTTGGTTTTGATGATTGAAAACTTGGGATTTTATGAAATAAAATCGTTTTGTGCCTCATGTGGTTGAGTTGAACTTTATGCTATGTGATTGCGTATCATGCTTTACTGCATTATAGTCTGTTTCTATTGGGTTTCGGCTCACATATTGGGATTTGTTAAAAAAAATTTTAGGCGTTGATGATCACGACGAGTTGATCTAGAGGTGCCCGTGGTCGCGGAAGGCTTTACATAGTTTTTTTCCCTTTTTTGTGATGAAGATATGTATCCTAGCATGTGTTGCCTGTTTCTGAAGGCGTGTTTTGTAAGCCTTGAGGCGATTTTTATGCATGTATGGAACAATATGTATGTTATATTGAGAGATAAACCTTATGTACTCTTTTATTCCAAAACTTGTATTTTTGGTTGATTGTTTTACATGTAAAACCTATCTTTTTATAAATGATGGTTTGGTGAGCGTTTCACGTGACTCTGAATTTTGGGACGTGACACACCTTTAGCCCAAAGATTTACTAATATTATCCTAAATTAGTAAACCTAAAATTCTAAAATCTATAAAAGAAGAAATTATAATTAAGTCCAAATCAAAGAAGAAATGGGCATAAAAAAAAACCTAATATGGATACATGTGCATATACAATTCTAGTCTCACTTTTTAATTTAAAACAAGAAAAGCCCCCACGGCCGGCCATTCCATGGGCGTGGTGCCAAAAAAATGTTTTTTAATCAAATATAATTAGTATATTTTATATTACTTCTCTTGGAGTTTTGCTTCAAATCTCAAGAAATCTTACACTTTTCTTACAATCATCATTTCATATATATATATATATATATATATATATATATATTACTACTATAAAAATCTTGTACACTAATTCTCAATTAAAAAGCTTATTTGAGGCATTCTTACAAAAAAGACTTAATTGCACTCATATTTTTGTTGTATATATATTTAAATATTGCAATAGTTTTTAAACTATAAAAATAATGTATCAATTATGAAATTATTAATTAAATACAATTCCATAGAAACAAGAATTATTTTTATAAATTAAGTTAATTTTTAAGTATTTCTCTTTAGCAATATAGTATAATTATATCCTTAGGCCATTATTATATTAATACATACATGCATGCAAAATCTCAACTGGAGGCTCAAAAACCCCCTCTTGGCCAGCCACCCCTTGCACACACACACCCCTTCAAGATCATTGGGCTGTCTAATCAACCTCCCAATATGCATGCATGCTAATTGGACAAGGCCACCACCCATATAACACCTTCGTCATAGCACCTCCACTACATTTCGGTTGCTATAAAAGCAGCCCTCTTCCCCCTTGTTGGTTGGCCACCCTTGTTCTTGATAAACAAAAAATATTCTAAGTACAGTGAGAGAAGGAGAGGTGAAAAAAAAAAAAGAAGAGGAATGAGAATGTTGCATTAAAGCTAAG
Organism: Heliamphora exappendiculata; assembly: GCA_034768845.1. Taxonomy (NCBI): domain Eukaryota; kingdom Viridiplantae; phylum Streptophyta; class Magnoliopsida; order Ericales; family Sarraceniaceae; genus Heliamphora; species Heliamphora exappendiculata. The sequence continues at coordinate 7,836 of JAOTRH010118475.1, forward strand.
TCTTTTCCCTTCCATCTAGATATCTAAAGTACGAAGGTAACAAACTCTTCAAAAATCTCCTTTCTTTACTCAACAACAACTCCCCCCTCCCCCATTGTTAAAGAAAATTAATCAAGAACACAAAGAAATCAAGTTAAGAATGAGCTAGAATGAACTAGGGTCTCTTTGGGTTTTGATTCAAAACTTGTGTGGAGAAGTTGGATGAATGATTCATGTTCATTGCCATATGATGTTGTTGGAATTTTTATATTGTATATTAAGTATGATCCATGTCTAAATGTTTCAATCTATGCCATGAAAAATGCATAAGAACTATGTTAATCAACCTTAGGCTCATTTCATAGATTTTCCAATTGTTGGGTTTCACTTTAAACATTTTTAGTAAATTCTTAAAAAATCCCATTTTGTCAAATTATATATTCAGATCTTTTTGTTATCTTTCATATCAAATTTATTTGAAGTGGTTTGGAAAGGTACATTTTGAGATATTGAATTTTCCCCAAAATTGTGCTATTTCTGTCACGTTTTGTTGTATCGGTCAAAATCCTATTTTAGAGGCTTGTATTGAGAATGATCTCTTTATGAGAGTTGTACCTAACATATTTTCCAATATTTTTGCCAACATTGATGAATTATAAACACTATTTGGTATGTCAAACCTATTTTAATGTTGGTGGACAGAATTTCTCTCTGGACATATTCAACCCATTTTCTTATGAGACCTAAAACACTCATTTTATTAAGTTTAAGAACGAGTGTTCTTCACAAAATGTTAGAGGACTTCCTAATCTAATTTCGGTCTAAAATTCAGAACAAATAAAGATGATTTGATACCTCAAATGAATTTTCATCTGACTGATGAAAAATCTTGAAATAATAGGGTCGGTCAATTTAGACAAATTCAACCATTTTCCTTGTGAGAGTAAAATCACCTATTTTTATTGAGTTTATGGAAAAGTGTTCTTCATGAAAAAGTTAAAGGAGTTCTTAATCTAGCTTCTAGCCAAAAATAAAAACGTTTGAAGTTGATTTGATAACCTAAATGAGTTCTTCTGACTGTTGGAGAATTTGAAAATGGGACTGTTGTTGAAAATGGATAACCTAAACTTGTTTCATTATGACTTATATTGTATGGAGTCATAAAAATGAAAGCATGCTTAATGTGGGTATTTCGATTGTAACTTATATCATATGGTGTCATGACAATAAAAGCATGCATAATGTGGTTATCCAACAATGCCTTAGAGCTGTATCATAGGTATCACATAATGTTGTAAATTTTTAATTGCCATGAACATATTGGGTGCATGTCTTACCAAGGTCGGTTGCACATTCGAGTCATGGTTTCTATAGTTGGGCCATGCACATCTTGAGTCGTGCTATTTCTTGAGTTGTGTTACATCTTTAGTTGTACTCCTGAAATCTGAGACCCAGTTCCATTTTATTTTCATAATGTTTATTCGATGTTTTGGTTGGGGCTTTAATTGCTATTGAATATCATGTTTCTTTATGTGTTATGTATGCGTGGGCTTGGCTATGCATCTTTTGTTCTGGTTTTCACCCAACAATGACAGCTCGAGCGGAGCTCTGTTCGCTCAAGTGGGCTGGTGGTAGAGAGTTGAGTCGGTGGGAGGCCACTTGAGCGGATCTCTGCTCGCTTGGGTGGACAGCCTGGCATGAGATATTTTTTAAGATAGCTCATGCCTTGAGTTTTTGGTCAAAGCTTTCGGTGCAAGCTTCATCTCCTCTCTCTAGATAGATCACCCGATTACCCATTTTGTAACAGCCCGATACGTATTTATTTTTGTGATTTTATGTATTCGGTTAAGTAAGGAGACGGAATTACATTTGGGCGTGGGTGTTATAAAACTTTATTAATTTACGGTAGAATTAATAATATGTGAAGGTGAAATTGAGATATATGGTGAAGAACGATATCGATATGGCTATGTTGATGTATAATTTGAAATATTTAACTGCTAATAAAGTTAGAGGTTTGAGTTGATTTTAAGAAAATTCGTAAAATTCTGCTTCAAGGGTCACCGCTCGAGCGATGGGGGTTCGCTCAAGCAGACTATCGGGATATGTTTGGAATAATTTAGAAGATTGGAGAACATTTTGGGAGGTCTATATATATATGTCTATATAATTCACATGAGAGAGAGAGTGAGCATCCTCATCTCTTCTTCTCCTCTCTCATTCTTCATCTTCTTTAAGTTCTAGTGAGAGAAACTTAAATTCCATGTGAAAATCCTAACCCTCAATCCTTTAAGTTGAAGATTAATGCAAGATTGGGAGAAAGCAAGGGTAGAGATCAAGCTTTGGAGCAAGGAGGTGGAAGATGGAGCATCTAGGAGGTAAGAACACCCAAGATCCAAACCCTATGAGGGAGAATTTGAAGAAATTTCACGCTTTTGAGCAAATCTGAGGTAGGATCTAGATTTTCTCATATGTGTGTTCATATTTGGGTTGATATTTTATTTATATCGATAAAAATAGAGTCGATTTCATGTTTGATGGATAGATTGATAGATTTGTGGGTGTATTGAATTGAGTTTGATAGAAATGGGGATTTTTAAGAAAGGTTTAACCATGATTTTGAAAAATCATTGCATAAAAAGGAATTATGAAGTTTGAATCCAATGTTTTTATGGTGGAAATTGAGATTTGAGACTTGTTTGATGAAGGGTTAAGGGTTTTGAAGTTAGAAACTCAAAAGAGGGGCAAATTTAGGGTTTCCTCGGGTGACAGCGCGCTCGAACGGAGCCCTGTCTGTTCGAGCGCTCAACTGGCACAGAGTTGGGCCCTTGAGTGCCCGACGTCCGCTTGAGCAGACTAACTGCGTATGACCAACTTTATTTTATCATATCTCCCTCCTCCGGACTCCGAATAGGGTCGTTTTTGTACTCAAATCGAAGCCCCAGAAGTTCTCTTTGCAACAAGACTACTCTCACAAGAAAAGTAGTTTTGTAGAAAATGTTATGATTAAAATAGTGAGGGTATGTCAAATTTTCATAACCATTTTCACCCGATTTTGGCCAAATGCTTTGAAAAAGTATATTTTCATCAATGTTGAACATTTTCATCGAATTTCCTGTCCCTTGGGCTATGAATATACCTTCTCTACTTCAAAGCATTTGACATATTAATAAGGTTTTAAGAACTAGTATGATTATGGGTAATTATGGCCTATGTCGTGATATGGTTATTATTAAGATTTTGAAGCTTTAGAAAGGAAATATGGGTTTTAACTTGTATATACGTGTATATGCATATGGTGGGTACCTTTCGTTTGTTTCAAATGACGTGGTCATGTGTAAGTTAATTATGCATTGGCATTTCATGAATATGATAAATAGAATGTGATTTATGAGAAATTATGTGTTGAAATTTATGATAGCGTTTGAATTGAAAGAAAGTATTGAATACTAAAATAAGATTTGATTAGAAATAAAATGGGAAGCTAAAATGTAAAAATTGAAAAGAGGTACTATGAAAAAATATTTGGGAAGAGGAACCAGTTGTGGATTGAACTCTCGAATTTTTGAAAAAATGATGGTATCGGGAATAATGGACCGTATGAATTGATGTGAATTAAGTTGACCTAGTGGGTCCACGGTAAAAGACCAAAAACTTACGCAAGATGGGAACCACAAGCCCATGGGTTAGCCCCGAAATGTGGTGTTGCGTCGTGGTGAGTTATAGATCTATCTATTACCCAATAGCTTCACATAGCCTATTAGTTAATAGGGATGGGTTTCTATAAGCTTCGCCTGATGCCGGTTCATTAGATATGATACGATTTTGTGATAAATCAAGTAATGAAAATGTAATACGATTTTTGTGAAAAATTGAATGATGAAATGATGATGTGAAATTAAGAAAGAATAAATGGGAATAAATTGGCGTGCGTGGGTGTGTGTGTAGACAAATAATGAAATGATGAAAATTTGTATTTTATTTCGATTGCACCCATCACACCTCACAAATCATGCATTACATCTGGGTTAATCTATATCCTACGAGTTTCGGCTCACGTATGTTTACCAAACCATTTCAGGTCTTGAGGACCAGGGGCAACACCTGGGCAAAGAATGCACTTTGAGAAAGGGCTTGAAGAAAAATTTTGTGTTCAAATCGTTAATGAAATAAATGTTGCAATGGGTAATTTCTTATACGAGTCAGTTTGGGATTAGTTCATGGGTCCCCGAGGGGTCGGGGCATGACAGAATGGTATCAGAGTTCTAAGTTCGAATACCTAGGAGCCGTGAGAAGTAACCATGACCATAGTATGTGACTTGTTTGACGAGGTTAGACACCACTACACGGCATGAGTTGTGTGTTTGCTTGGGTTTGCGATTGAATTGCGTTGCGCATGTTATGTGTTTATGTGAGCATGGAGAGTTAAGTCTTAGGGTGATATGGCATGCCATATGGCGTCCGATCAACTATTTTGGGGTTTGAAATAGAAAAGTATTTGGTCGACGTTTTTTCTATGAAAATTTTGAATTAGTTGCCCGGATTGTCGCGTTGCTTTGGGACTTTCCCTCGGTATGTGAAAATGTGTTAATGTGATGTGACTAGGTGCTAAGTAGTGGGTAGCTTGACTTTAAGAGGTTAGATTGAGCTTGACCTAGTTGGGTATCATGATATCTTTGTTGTAGGGATTATGCCTGTGGAGCTAGGATGAGTTGGGATCTGAACGGTGGTATGAATGGTGGAATTACGTTCTAATGGTCAGTGATTGTGGTGGGTGTAAGCTCGAGAGATGAGCAACGACTGCTCGGAGTATGTTATATCCATGTGAGTCAAGGGTGACCGTAGTTAGTTGTTCGTTATGTGTTGAGCTACCAGTAGTTTGACGGATAAGTATGGTAGGTTGTTTGAAACCCCTTGGAGGTTGTTGGTTATGGATGGATATGAGGTGTGGTTTTAGGCGCATTGAGAGTTATGTACGTCATGAGCTGTCTATGTCATGAGCCATACTGTGTCATGAGCCGTGTACCCCGAGATTGGGTATGGACGGGAGCATAGCGGACAGAAACATAGTGGATGGGAGCATAATAATCTCTGGCCTAAAGTGTGTTAGAAAGTTTATGCTTGGACACGTGGTTGGGAATCTCCCTTACCCAGAGAGGTGTTGTTGATAACCACCATGGTATTATGTGATTTTGAAGGTTGGACCCTTGTATTTTTATAGCGTGATGCTGAGTTGTATTTCTTCATAAAAGTTAAAAGCATGTGTGGAAAGAGTATGTGAATTGAAGATGTTATCGATAGGTTGGTTGTCGAGTGATGTGCGTGTATGTAAGAGAAGATGTATATCGATGGTAGTTGTGATGTGGTGAATGAAGGTTTGAGGTCGTTTGGGAAGTTTCATGGAGAAGAGTTTTGTGACTTGGGTCGTCGTTCTCAAGAGTCGGAGGTTATGTGGAATGTATGGTGTATGGTAAATGTGAATGTGAGTGTACGAGGCTTATGGGACAGGTGATAAATGTTGTTGGTGTAGCTGGCTTGGTCGTTTTAAGATGACGTATTGATAAGAAGAGATCCCTTAAGAGAACGATGGCAGTGGTCTATATCCGGCTTATAGTCGAGATGTGGTGGTGTTGTGTTACCCTTATGGGGCAGGTGATAGGGTGGTGGCTTTGGTCTAGAGTTGGTAAATGAGGATTGCTTGTTCATGTGATGTGTAGTTGCTTTCATGATTGGGCAGCCGTGTGTCAGTGGTCCGCATATGGTGACGAAAGAGATAAGTGTTTCTAGTTAAACGTTTCATAATTTTTTATAGATGTACCAGAGTTGCGAGCTTAAGACTGTAGCATAGGTCTGCCTACTTGTTTGCTTGTCAGTATGGCGTGACCCGTAAGTAAATGTGCTAAAGTGATGCGAATATATATGGTGTTATCCTTAGTGGTTAACCGGTAAGAGTCTTGTGGACGCGCGTAAAGCCTCGTTGAGATGTGAAGGAGTAGGTGATAGTTAATGTGCTTGGGTAGAGGTCTAAGTGCGAAGACTTAACGCGACGAATGATATGCTCATCGTGAATGGTGGCTGACAACGTTTGTATGATGATGTCCGATATCTTTACAAACCAAGTGTGTAATGGTAGTCCCAAAAGGTAGTGACGTGGAGCAAGAGCTTAGAGTCGATCCGTTGTCTTCCTTGAGGGAGAGATGTTTTGTGGTTAGTTGAATAGGGTGATTATCCTTCCCTGGCGAGAATTAAATGTTGAGGCATATGAGTGTGGGCCTGTTTGCCCGTGGTTCCTTGGAGAGCCCGTTTGTTTTACCCCGTAAATCCGAGTGTTTGAGTGATGTTTTTGAGGATGTAGTTTGGTTTGTTTGGAATGTTGATAACCTTAGCTCATATTGAGTAAGATCCCTAAGGAAGTTTAGCGACTGAGTTATTTACATGATGAGATTCTCGAATATCAGTTCTATGAGATTCCAATGAGAATGCAGGTCCATGGTTTAGTTGTTACCCTCATAATTAGGAGACCGTGCTTGGAAACGTGATGGAGGTACGAGGTTTAAAAAGAACGTAAAAGGGTTCGATAGTATGGTTGTCCTGGTACTGAGACGGTGTATTTTGAGTATGATATATCTGGAGGTTATTTGTGTTTGACCATAAAATTTAGAGATGCGTATGTTGTTTGCCTAAAGGAAAGAAGTGAGGAGCAATAAGGTTCAGTAGTGTGGTTTGGATGGTCTAGGGCAATAGATGAGAAACCATGGGATAAGATGTTTGCAATAGGTGCATGCTAGGGAAGCAAAAGTGCGGTTGGCATATGCAAGGTAATGGAAGTTATTAGTAACTCTAGATGAAAGGCCTCAGGGTTTAATTTCCTTTGTTGGTGTCGTGCACTTTTATGAGAGTTGTTTGGACAGTGAACTTATGGCCGTGACAAGGCTAAGATTTGCCTAGTGTGTCACGACCTATTTTCATAAATAGCGTCCGTGACCGGCCAGCGAGTCAAAACCCACCCGAGACCTCTTTCTTGATCTTTATTTAGAACTTTTTCTCATTCATGAATAACAAGAAAATTTAGAAACTAATCTTTTTATAAAAAGAAACATTTCA
>JAOTRH010118496.1:0-14918 GCA_034768845.1 Heliamphora exappendiculata
AAGTTGATCGAAGATTGAAAATAAATGATAAGTATAATTTTGAAAGTAGGTGACATATTTTGTTTACAACTAATATGATCCAACAGCCTAATTATGGATATTCAACAAATTTAATTTTTTACACAAATAGTTTTTCCAATAAAATTTATAATATAAATAGTTAGAATTATGAAGATAGACCAACCCACTAATGTGCGTTTGGTTTAACTTTATTTTATATAAAAAAAAATTTCATTTTTAATAAAAAAATTTCAAAATTAGTTCAAGTGCCTGTACTTTAAGAATTTTCTTTGTCATGAGAAACAAAAAAAATAAATAATTTTGACCAAAATATAAAAAAGTTTAAATAAGATGACAAAAAAGATATTTTTTAGCATTTTCAAGTATAGATTTTAAAATTTTCTCATTGCCAAAACTTGAAAAGTAAAAAATTTAAATAAAAATAAAATATATATATGAGGAGAACTATTTTTATTCCTTTTTTCCTTTTTTTAGTAATGAAATGGAGCCAATTCTATGGTACTCGATCAGCCTAATTTATACATCCCAATTGATCTTATCATGAATCAAAGGTGGTGTTTATGACTTTAATGGGCATCAATTGGTTATAAGTAAAGTGCAAGTTTTGATTATTATCCAAGATGCTCTTAAATAGGAAGTAAAAGTGTTATTTATTGGTTTAAGTTGGCACATCACGGTGTAACAAATGTTAAAATAAGTTAACTTGGTTAGACTTTACTTCCATCATTGTACTATCAGCCTATTAGGGGTAATTATTAATATGTAATTTGACTAAATTTAGGTGGTGCTATAAGGGTATTGATTCATAATGCAAGATTCATCACTTTGGTATTAATATTTTGCTCGGTGTAAAATGAGTATCATTTAATGTATAATATTGATCAACACATATATATTATTAGATGGTACTTTGAATATATAGTCATGTTTGCTGTGCTCGATAAAATTAAATATATTAAGAGAAATAAAAAATGCATAAATCTCACATGGGAGTGCCTCAGCACAGTCAGAGTGACAGTCGACAGTACAGGACTATGGTGGACAAATTAGGGTACCACTGGGTAGAGTATACGCCCTTATAGATTCTAGTTCTTTCAAGGCACCGGTCATGCCTGATGCTACAGCTACTACTTCAGTGATCAAAGGTACCAGTTCTCCCAATTATCCCTAAGCACCAGTTCTCCCAGTTCGATCCTTTTCATAACCTTAAACTGATTTGTCGGTCCTTGCACGACCTTAAAATGCCCCTTTGAACCTATCGGTCCTTTTCATAACCTTAAACTGACTTTTCGGTCCTCACGCGACCTTAAAGTTGCCCCTTTTACCTTGTCAGTCCCTAACATGATCTAAAACTGTCCCTAGCTTATTCGATCCTCCTCATGACCTTAAACTGACTTTTCGGTCCTTGCACAAAATTAAAATGCCTCTTTGAACCTTTGATCTTTCTCATGACCTTAAACTGACTTGTCGGCCCTCTTTATGACCTTAAACTGGCTCATTGGGCATTCTCATGACCTTAAACTGACTTGTCAATCCTCTTTATGATCTTAAACTTACCCATCAGTCCACTTCATGATCTTAAACTGACTTGTTGATCCTCACGCGACCTAAAAGTTACCCCTTTTACCTTGTCTATCCCCGACACGACTTAGAACTGTCTCTAGCCTATTCAGTCCTTATCATAACCTTAAACTGACTTATCGAGGCACCAAGATGCATCATGATCTGTATAGTCAGTTCTGGTGAAAAGAAATAAAGAGGGATGTGATTCAGTTTGTTTCTCGGTGTCTTACTTGTCAGCAAGTGAAAGCAGAACATCATAGGCCAACAGAGTTTTTACAGTCGTTGCCAGTATCAAAATGGAAGTGGGAAAACATCAATGTGGAGTTCGTGTCTGGACTTCTTAGATCGCCTAAGGGGTGCGATGCTGTTTGGGTTGTAGTTGATAGGCTAACAAAGTCTGCACACTTTCTTCCCATTCACATGAAAGATTCTGTGAAAAAGCTGAGTAGGTTGTATGTTAGTGAGATTGTTTAGTTACACGGAGTACTTGTATCTACTGTTTCCAACTGAGACCCATGCTTTATATCGCGCTTTTGGCAGAATCTTCAGGTAACCTTGGGGACGAATTTTCTTTTCAGCACTGCCTTTCATCCTCGGATGGATGGTCAGTCTGAGCGTACTATACAGAATTTGAAAGACATGATGAGAGCTTGTGTACTCGATTTTCAGGGTTCTTGGGAGGATCACTTACCGTATGCAGAGTTTGTGTACAACAACAGTTATTGGTCTAGCATTGGAATGGCGCCTTTTGAGGCCTTGTATGGCAGGCCGTATAGGTTGCTGGTGTGTTGGACAAATGTGGGAGAGATCGCCATTTTGGGACTCAATTTGGTGCGGAAGATGTCAGAAAAGATTTCTATGATTCGCTAACGTTTAGTGACGGCCCAGAGTCGTTAGAAGAATTATGCTAATCAGAAGAGGGGGCCTTTGGAGTTTGGGGTAGGGGACTAGGTGTTTCTAAAAGTATGGTCACGTCGAGGTTTGATGAGATTTGGTTTGGCCATAGCGAGAAGTTATCACCGCGTTTTATCGAGTCGTTTGAAATCCTGAAGAGGATTTGGGAGGTGGCATACTATTTGACTTTGCCTCCTCAGTTGTCATCCGTACACAACATATTTCATGTCTTCATGCTTCAGAAGTACGAGCCTAACCCGTCACATGTACTAGATTGGGTTGAATTTCGAGTGGATGAGGATGTTCCTTATGAGGAACTATATGTGAGGATTATGGATACGAATGAGCAGGTGTTGAGATGGAGGACCATTGCTTATGTCAAAGTTCTATGACTTTATCACGGAGTCGAGGAATCGACGTGGGAGCTTGAGTCCGAAGTCTGTGCTAAATATCTGGAGTTGTTTTCTTCGTGACCTTGTAGCAAATTTCGGGGGTGATTCTTTTAAAGGAGGAAAGTTGTGAGACTCGGTTCCATTTTATTTTCATAATGTTTATTTAATGTGTTGGTTAGCGCTTTAATCATTATAAAATATCATGTTTCTATATGTGTTATGCATGTGTATGCTTGGTTATGCATCTTTTGTTCGAATTTTCACTCAGCGATGACTGCTTGAGCGGGGCTCTGTTCGCTCGAGTAGGCTGGTGGCTGTGAGTTGAGTTGGTAGGAAACCACTCGAGCAGAGCTCTGTTTGCTCGAGTGGACAGCCTGGTGTGAGATATTTATACGACAGCCCATGCCTTGGGCTTTATGCCAAACCTTTTTGTGTAAGTTTCCTCTCCACTCTCTAGAAAAATCACTCAAGTACTTTACCTTCTCTCTAGTTTTTGGCTTGATTCAAGTTTGGATCTAGGCGTTCGGATAGTCGATTCTTGATATCCTTGCCGTGGACTTCGCGTTCATCCGAATGAAATCACGTTTTGGCGACTTTGGTTTCTCGTCGGTGTTCAAAATTTTAAGTTTTAACTCACCGAGGTAAGATCCTAGACTATCTTGTCTTAAAGGGGTGCTACGTAAAGTTTTATGTGTTTTTACCTTTAAAAAATGCATTAATTCTCAAACTTTGTGTTTAAGCCGTGTTTGGGCGACCAAAAAGTATGTTGTGCATTTTCATGATTTATTATAAGGTTGGTGGGTGTATGTGTTGAGTTGTTTTTGAAAAGATGAGTTTTGAAAATTGAAAAGATTTATGCAAATGTTTACGAAAAACCTAATTTTGGAGATTTAGAACTAACTCTTAGGGTTGAACCTCATTTTAACGTTCATTGGTCTCCATGGTTAAGTGGATGACGTTGTTATGTGAATATGATGTTTGTACATGGCTGTGTGCATGCAAATTTTGGTTCATCCATGCATTAGTTGGGGAAAATATTGGTCTCTCGGTGAAAACCCATAAAGATGCATTAGTTTGGGCAAATTTTAGTTCTACAATGAAAGCCCGTGAAGATGCATTAATTGCGTGTGAATCATTGTGGATTGTATAAAATTGTTAAAGATGACGTGTTATTTATGTTTTGATAAACTGTTGAGCATTATGGAGTTTGTATGAAAACTTGTGATTTTGAGAAGTAAAACCGTTTTTGAGACTCGTGTGAGTCAAAATATTCATATATTTTGTGTTAACATGTTTAACTTTTATTTTATGCTAGTCTGCTTCCTATTGAGTCTCGGCTCACGGTATATGATTTGAAAACCTTTTTCAGGTACACATAATCACTCGGAATGATTTTGAGGAGCCAGAAGCGGCAGAAGACTTTCTCAGTTTTCCTTTTCTTTTATTTTGGAATATGTTTTGATATGTAATGTTTTGGGTTTAGAAAATGAACATTGTAAGCTTTGTGGTGATTATATCAATGCATGTATGATTTATGATCTTGAGGCAGACTTTGGGTTGGTTGTAGTTTTGTTTGTTTCGATTTGGGTTAAATGTTTTCCATGATTCGTTTTCGAGCTGAAAGAGTAATTTCTTTATCAAATGAACGTTTTGTCCCAAATTTCTTGGTTATTTAAACCCTTGTTCAAAGATAAGGCTTCTAGGTGTGTTTTTGATACTTGAATTTTTTTTTTTGGTTTTTGGCTTGAAAATCTCTTGGGCGTCTCACCGTTCGAGCGGTGGAGGGTCCGCTTGAGCGGACAACTGCTGTGTGAAAAAGTTCAATTTTGTCTCGAAATGAAGTTTTTGGATGGAAAATATTTTGGATAACCTTTTTGATTTAAAATGGCATGTTTTGAGATTTATTTTATAAACAAAAATTCTGTCTTCATTTTGGTTTCCGTGGAGTTTTTATTATTTAAAATTTGGGGCATTACAGTCTTAATCTAATCGCATTTATTGTCAATTGCTTGACCAAGCTACCCTCGTTAATGCTCGAAGCTCGGCCACACAATTGACGTCATTCTGGCTTAGTCGTATGATTTGTACTAAACTTGTAGTCCAACTGTCCATGTATTGCTCGCCATAAGTGGGCGAGCATTCATGTTTTGGTCTTTTTGGCCTATTAACAGGGCCTTCTTATTGGGTTTCGATGGGCCTTAAGTACGCTGGCCCAAGTTGGGTTTGTCCCGCTTCAATAGATAATTCTTATTAAATTTGCACACAATGTGAATAATATTTCAAGTGAATTTGAACAATTTATTTATAATTTTAAAAAAACTTATAAATCTGTTTTAGAGATATAAAAAGGACATAAGAATTCAGAAAGGAGAAGAAAAAAGATAAAACCAAAGGATAGGGGAGAGGATCATCCCAACAAAGGAGAAGAATGTGGCATGTCAAATTGATTTTGAATTCGTTTAAGGGGTGTTTGGCAAAGTTACTGCTAGTAATTTTTAGTTTCATACCACTAATTTTAGCTGTAAGTTATAATTTTTCAAACATTCACAACTTTTACTATAATTTATAACTATTTTAATTACAAGTAATAATTTTTACCAAATACTCAGAACTTTTGCCACAAACTACATTCTATAAGTTACTAGTTTCAATAATGTTAAACACCACCTAATTTTATTTCAAAATAATAATGCTATGGTAATCATATTTTAGTGATTATATTTAAATATTATATGATTTGATATCTTAACATGTAATAATTAAAAATTAATGGAGAATTTATAAAATAATATAAGCACCACACCTGAGATATCAAATCAAATGGTATTCAAATATAATTACTAAATGCAGTCGCCATAACATTATTAATATCAAAAAAATCTGTCACGACCCATTTTTCATTAATAGCATACGTGATCAGTCAGTGAGTAAAAGCCATCAAATGTCTCTAATTTTTTTTATCATTAAATAAACAATGGTTGTGTCCAAGTTTATTGTTAAAAAAATGTTAAAAATAAATAAAATACATACTATCTTTAATAACACGAATATTATGTCAAAAAAAATAAATAAACTTTAGTTAGTATTATGACATCATTTTACTACAGATCTCTCCGAATAAAAGATAAATTATTTCTTTTTTCTTTTCCTCCGATTGGGCATATGTAAACTGGAACTTCCAATCATACTGTTCTTATAATCCAAAATTAAAACCAATTAATTACTCAAATATCTAACTTCCAATTACTAACAAAGATGTATTACAAATTAACATTTTGATGCCAAATGAATTTCACTACTCCTAACAAATATTCAATTTTCAAATATCTCAATCTAAAAATATCAAACTAAAACTTCTCAAAAGATATAATACCAAAACGGAAAATTCATATAACCTCTTGAACCATTTTTTTCTCCCATGTCTTCACTAAAGTAATAGCTACTATCCAAAAAGTTACATATCATCACATATATTATTATTTTTTATATTTACCCAAAAATTTATAAAATTCTGAGAACCCATGGACCCCTACTCATGATATGATGTATTAACAATATAACACAATCTCTTATAACTAGGATACGATAAACTTAAACTCTGATACCACTTTGTCACGATCGATTTTTCACTAATGGCATCCGTGATCGGCTAGTGAGTAAAATCCACCAAAGACCTCTAATTTGTTTATCATTAAATAAACAATGGTGGTGTCCAAGTTTATTATTAAAAAAATGTTTAAAATAAATAAAATACATACTATCTTTAATAACACAAATATTATGTCAAAGAAAATAAATAAATTTTAATTAGTATTATTACATCATTTTACTACAGATCTCTCTTAATAAAAGATAAATTGTTATTATTTTCTTATTTTCCTCTGATTGGGCAGAACTTAGCAACCATTCTCTTCACTTTCTTGAAAAATTAAAGCAACAACGTTATAGGCAATGACTCGTATGAGTGCACATATAGCAATATTACTAGTTTATTATAAAAACATCACAATATCTTAAATCATGCTATTTTGCATTTATATATGCCAACTTTAAGAAAATTCGGACAACATTAATCTTATGCACATAAATAATAATATTAATAACAATATCTGATACTTTTTATATTCAACAATTCCTGCTAATATTTTAGGGAGCGACCCTAAGTTTATCATTTGGGTATGATATCAACTCATCACCACCTGATTGTGACCCCAGCTTTATTACTTCACCTCCTGATATCTTTTTTTATTTTTTTCCCCCAGGTCGAGAAATACCGTTCAAATTGTACTTTATTAATAATATTAGTTCGATAAATAATACAACTATAATGATATTCATGGTGTAGTATATAATTAATAACCAAAATAATATTTTTTTTTAAAAACTAATTATTTTTAGACAAAATAATTTATAAAAGCAAGTATTCTAAATATATGTGTCTCACCTTTCCTTTGAATATCTTGTATAATAAAAGAGGTATGGTCATTCTGCAATATTCCACAATTCATAGTTCTTAGTTTCTCCTTCTTTTTCTATTTCTTTTAATTTTTTTTCCGTACTTGTATGTTGCCACCGAGTGCTTTTTATAGCCTACTTGAACTTCGAGATAATAATGAGAACTATGGCCCAAATCTTTTTCAATAATTAGTTTTGATTTGTTTTTATCCAAATCTTTTGCAATCATTAATTTTGATTTAATCTTATCCAAATCTTATTTATAATCATATCAAAATATATTCAAAAAAATCTAGAAATATTTAATAAAATTTCTATCGCTATATTCAATCACTATAATAACAAAATTCGGGATGTTACAAAATCAAAATCTTTTAACAACTCATAATTATATATATATATATATATATGGTTAGGAATTTAATTATTTGATTGTATAAATTAAATTTCCTTATTAATGTGGCAATTTAGGTCTTTTAATTAATGCAAAACTTCTAGTTTGTTTAGGAGAGTTATGGTTGGATTAGGATAAACTTATTGAGTTTTGATTGTTTAGGGAATCCTTGATTGTATGGGATTCTTATTTGATTAGTCTTAGTTGAGTTGGAATTGTTAATAGCCATCTTAATAAATTCAGAAGATTGAAGTACAACACAAGATGCTGAAGGTACAAGCCATTGAAGTAGGTTCGTGCAAAAGTAATTCTAGCAAAATACTATCTGTCACATGATAGCTCGAGTGGTCCCAAGTCCGCTCGAGCGGACTTCTAACAGTTTCAATTATATTAAAACACTGATTGCCTGGTTTTCAAGCCTATAAATAGAATCATAGGCCAGCCACGAAAATTAATTTTTGAACTTCAATATTCAGAGCTCTAAAACATAATCAAAAGTTCTTTTTGTGTCTCCAATATTTGAAGATTATTCATGTTTAAACTTAGAAGGTGTTTTAAATTTTATTGACGGTGGATTTTGTTGGTATGAAAGTATTTTGAATTCAATATTTGTGAAATTTTAAGAATTCATTGCTGCGGTAATCAAGTGGAGAATAGTGTACGTAGATTCGGCAAGCACGCTTAAAACATTTGGATTGAAGATTAGGTTAAAGTCTGTAAGTGGTGTCATGTAACTGTTCGATTTATAGTGTTTGGTTACTTGGACTTGGATCAGTCCCATGGCTTTTTTACCCAAGTTGAATTTTTTTCACGTAAAAAATCTCGTGTTGAGTTTGCATGATTATTTGATTATTTTCTTCTCGCATTCTATGACGTAGATTGATTAAAAATGTAAAAATAATATTTTTCAATTGGTTTGATTAAAAATTAAATAAAAATAATTTTCAATTGATATCAGAGCAGGATTATTTTTTTTCAAAAATAACTATAATTTTTGTTAAGAAAAATGTTTTTGATAAAAAAAGGGGGTTATAATATTTTTTGATTAAAATATTTTTTTTTGAAAAAAAAATGGTCATAATAAATCTTATTTATGGAATTTTCGATAGAAAGAAACTTAACCATTAGACCACCCCTTTTGGATGAAGGAAACTACCCTTATTGGAGAGCTCGGATGCGGGTATTTCTAAAATTCATCAATGAAAGAGTTGGATTTCAGTTGTTAATGGTTATACTTGACCCACTATCAAGTCTGGAGATGATTTTATTTTAAAACTAACTGAACAATGGGATAAGAAAGATTTTAAAAATATCGACTGGAATAACAAGGTTATCATTGCCATTTTTAGTGGTGTCACATCGGAAGAATTTGGACGAATTTAGACATGTAAAATTGTTAAAGAAGTATGAGATATCCTTGAAGGCACTCATGAAGATATTACAACTGTAAAAATTTTAAAACTTCAAAGGCTCACTACTAATTTTAAAACTTTAAGAATGGATGATAATGAAACCTTTAATAATTTTTATGCCAAATTGAGTGACATAGTTAATTTTAGTTTTATACTTGGTGAAATTTTTTTTTAAAATCTCGCATTGTTAGAAAAATTTTGAGATCACCCTCCAAGAGATTTCAACCAAACTTACCGATATTGAAGAAGGCAAAGATGTTGATGCCTTGCAAGTGGAACAATTGGTTGGAAATTTTTAAACCTATGAAGCTAGTCTATGTCAACCAAAAAAATCTAAAAGTATGGCTTTAAAAGCGATTCAGGATGACATTGACGAGGCTAAGGACAATGATGAATTTGATGCTGAAATTTTGAAATATTATGTTAACAATTGTAAAAAACTTTTTAAAAATAAAAATTATAGAAATTTCAAACTTGAAAATGAAGGGGATGATAAATTTAAAATTAAATATAATAATGACAAAAAAAATGTCAAAAATCAATCCTGGGGCATATAGTGCTTTGAATGTATATCAAGGTTACGGCCATGTAGCGAATAAATGTCCCCAAAAAAAATGGTAAACTTCTTAAAATCACATGGGATGATAGTTCTTTTGAAAATAATTCGGATAATAATGAAACTAATAATGATGATGATAATTTTATTACTTTTACTGCTTCATTATATTTTGGTGATCATGTATCATATGCACTAGCCCTAAGTTTGATTGTGAAAGTTCACAAAGTGCGTCAATTGGCAATAATAATAAATCTGATGGTGAACATGAAGATAGTGAGTCTCTTGAGCATGCATATGAGAAATTGTATGATTAAAGCCATAAATTGACTAAAATAAATTTGAAATTGACAACAAAAATAAAATTGTTTGAATTTGATATAGAAAATTTGAAACACGAATTGTTTGAAAATTTATCTAAAATTAGTCAATTAAAAACTCATAAAGTTATTTTAACAAAAAAAATTGAATACTATTGTAAAAGAAGGAGATGACTTAATTGAATCATGTAAAATTTTTAAAAACGTAATTGTTGATATTGAGAAAATTTTGCATGAAAATGTTGAGTCAAAAATGTTATTTGAGTCGAGTGTTGTAAATTTACAAAAAGATTTTAATTCTTCTAATGTTAAACTTGAGAAGTTGAATGCAGGTTCCCTAACTTTAGAAAAATTCTATGTGTGCAAAAAGGAGCGTCAGATCAATTCGGACTTGGGTATGTTCAAAATTCTTTCGTCTCAAGAGATTAAGGTAAAATCAAATTTGTAAAAGCTGTGAATGTCCCAAAATATTTCTGGTTAAAATATATAAAAAAATATGTTCAAGTCAAGGGTCAAACTTCAAGAAATCTTTTTCAAAAATTGTTACCAAAGTCGAATAATCTTATAAAATTTGTTCTTATTTGTTATCATTGTGAAAAATTGGGACACATAGAACCCTTCGCATAATATCGAAATAACAAAATCTAGCTTACTGCCAAAGGAGCGCTCGAGCGGTTCAAATGGGTGCTCGAACGGTCAACTGACAGAAAGCTTTTTTTGGCCAGTAACGCAACAAACCTATGTTATCTTTACCTAAAACTCTAGCTATATGGGTTAAAAAGTTAAACTAATAGGGGATAGAGTTCAAAGTGTCTCAAAAAAATCGACTTGTTGACAAAACCTTTATAAGCACTCCAACTGGAACATGAGTCTCGAAATAATGTTTATTTCTCTTTTAAAAGAAAGAGAACAAAAAAGAGGGTTATATATATAAATATTTTTTGGTAGTTCTTTTGATTTTTAAAATTTGAAAAACTTGATTAATTGAAAGTAGATAAATTTTTTTTATGAAATAAATCAAAATAAAAAACTGTCTTATTAATTTTTGTCAATAAGAAGTTAAAAAATTCATAATTTTGAGTTTACTTGATTATTTTTCAAATAATGGATCTTCGAACTTGTGTTCAAAATTTTTTTTGAAACCATTTTGAATATCTTTTTAAAGAACACTTTTTAATTGACTATAGTAGTAAGATCTCTATGTTGATATTGATGTCTACAACTACTTCCATATGACTTATTTCTCCATTGCTCGTCTCTCAATAAAGAACTTGCTATTGCTATATAATGCTTGAGAAAATGGCTACCTATATTAACCTTATTTTTTCGTTCATTTTATTGTGAAAGTCGCCGTATATGCTATTGTAATGCCATGCTTAAGTAAATAGCTACTTATGCAAACTTTACTTTTTTAGCTCGTATTAGTGTGAAAGTGGTCGTTAAAAAGAAAAAAAAATAGAACTTCTTTTTGAATGGGAGTATCCGACTTTTTTCAACAGATATATATTAGAAAATTATCCGGTTTGACTTCAAAGTATGAAAATTCTTAAGAATATTCAAATATGTTTCATGAATATCGATCGCACATAAGGATTGAACCTGGAATCTGAATAAAAAAACCTAGTACGAACTCTTGTCTAAGTTTTTTATAATTTTCTCATGACATTAACCTTAGGTTCGTTTTTGTTTTGAAAATTCATAAAATTTTGATATTCATGGAATGATTTATATTTTTTTGATTTGAATGTTAAAAGAATTTATTTTATTATAATGTTGTTAAATTTAAAAAAAATAAAAAATAAAAAGGGGAGTTTATAAACATTGTTTTTCAAGAAAAAAAAGTTTTATGGGATTGCTTTTTAAGATTTTTCACTATGTTTCTTAGCGGCATTTTCAGGCCGTACACAAAAAGTGGAAGACACGTTTTTTGTTTGGGACTATAATTGGATTTTTAGGTTTGGGACTATAATTTGATCAATTGTTAATATTTTGATTTGTTACTTATGATTTCTGATTTCTATTAACTTGATATTTTGTTAATTGGTTTGTGTTTTTGTTTGGCCAGGAGATGAAGAAGAAAAAGGTGTTTGCTTAAATCATGATTGCATGAAAATTTTTGCTTGAAGAAGATGGTGTTTGGTATAGTTATGAGTTTTTGTGTTTATCTAGAATTGTCAAGGAAAAGATTATTAGAAATTTAATTATCTGATCGTAAAAATTAAATTTCATTATTAATGTGGTAATTCAAGTCTTTTAATTAATGTAAAATTTCTAGTTTGTTTAAGAGAGTTATGGTTGGATTAGGATAAGCTTATTGAGTTTTAAATGTTTTAGGAATCCTAGATTGTATAGGATTCTTATTGGATTAATCCTAGTAGTTTTAATTATATTAAAACACTGATTACCTAGTTTTCAAGTCTATAAATAAGATTATAGGCCAGTCACGAAAATTAACTTTTGGACTTCAATATTCAAAGCTTCAAAACTTTTGAACTTCAATATTCAAAGCTCCAAAACATAATCAAAAGCTCTTTTTGTGTCTCCAGTATTTGAAAATTGTTCGTGCTCAAACTTAGAAGGTGTTCTAAGTTTTACTGATGGTGAATTCCGTTAATGTGAAAGTACGTGGATTCACCAAACAAGCTCAAGACATTTGTATTGAGGATTCGGTCAAAGTCTGCAAATGGTATCTTGTAACTGTTCAATTTATAATGCTTGGTTACTTAGATTTGGATTAGTCAAGTTTTTTTTTAACCCAAATTGGATTTTTCATGTAAAAAATCTTGTGTTGAGTTTGCATTAATGTTTGATTCTTTTCTTCTCGCATTCCACGACATAAATTGATTAAAAACGTAAAAATAATAATTTTCAATTGGTATGATTAAAAATTAAATGGAAAATATTTTTTCATATATATATTTCATGTACTACCATAAATTCAATTTGTTAGGAGGAAAAAAAAAACTAACTTTTAATAAAATAGTAGTATTTATTTTTTATTATTTATTATTTTTATTTTTTAAATTCGTCTAAATGAGACAAGCTAGAAAAGTACAAGAAAGTTAACCAAAAGATCAAAAAGTTCATAAAAAACAAAATAAGAATAGAAATTTATCTTATTAACTTATTTTTCTTTTTTTAGTCTTTTCTGAATCATTTTTTCTTTTAATTAAAAGAACTACTTTCTCATTTTGATCAAATAATAAAAACATTAAATAAAAAATATAAATAAGTAAAATAAAATAATCTAATAAATTATTCTTCCAAACCAGAGCATAGTAGGTTTCATGTATAGATAAGAGGTTATTATGTGAATATACAAACATATATCTTGTTGGATGTAAAGAAAATCTAATGCTGGAGAGAGACCACTTGAGTGGTGTGAAGATCGCCGAGCAATGTGTAGCAATCGAGAGCAGTCTTAGACCACTCGACAGACCACTTGATACCGCTTGAGCAATCTGTACGAGTTTGGTGTTTTATTTTTTTTTTGATCGGCTCCGTGTTTTAATTGTCCCATAGAATTTTTCGCAACCACAAGTTTTAAGTTGTTTTGAGACATATTTTTTTTCTCCTCTGAACTGTAGAACTCTTTTATTTTCTTCTTCAAAGGCTTTATAGTAAAAGTTTGAGCTCGTGGACATAGTTACTGTTAGGAGAAATCCAACGCCACAATAAAATATACATGCTCGGTGATCTAGAAAATATATTTTTATTAATTTTTAACAATTACAATAAACTGAAATTATAGGAAACGAAATTGTAGAAAATAATATGAACAGAATATGCAAATCAAGTCATGCAAACACAGTTTCCATAAGAATGATTTACCACCTACCGAGAGTGTTGTAGGTTTTCCACCGGCGTCACTCTCTCAAGATAAAACTGCTGACACGATCGTTGGAACACCACCAAGGATCGGCTACGAACGTACCCTATCTGCCTTTCTCTCTCTTACTCTCACAGCTTTGAAATCTGTTTGTATCTCTCATTTGGTTCTTACCTTGCTGTTGTATTTATCTCTGCTCTAAAAACCAGAAAAGCCTGGCTTTATATAGATTTTCTATCATGGAGGGGTTACAAAGTGAATCAATGACCATTGAATGGTATTGATTCTCAGAATTTATTTGCCAATTGAATTTACAAAATTCCAACAATCCCCCTATAATGAAATTGGCGGGAATACAACCCCAGATTACAAAGCTGTCTGCAAGAGAGATAGACAACTGAAAGTTCCTGCATAGGATAGGTAGCGGTTAGCCTTGAACCTTCCCTTGTGAGAACCTATCAAATTTACCGGCAAACAAGTGGGCGGTACCGCCTTAAACTGTGTCGCCTTAGCAATAAACCGAGACAATAAGCTTCACACAACGACTTCCACAACAAAGTTTTTGTTCTCACGGTTGTGTTCGTTTTAGCCATGAAACACATTTCCTAATTCTGTAAGTATTTTCTCGAGAATTTTGCCTTGTCAAATTCTCAAAGAAGCTGCCCCACTTCATACTCACATAGGTGACTTTTATTCAATGATATTTCTCTATACCATCCTGGCTCACCAGTAAAAGTCATTAAAAGCTAATGCTTAACCTTAAATCACCGTTGCACATAGGAATAGGTAAAAGTTCTCAAACTCCACGGTGATTATCCGAGGTATACGCAATTAGGTTGTCCCATTGAATCTAGATCTTGGAATCTCCAGTCAGCTAGGTTGGATTTTCCTTCACGATACCTTTTTTATGTTACAGGCTTTAATCCCATTCCCATCAATGCTCGTTCAACTAATTCTCTGGTTAACCCTTTAGTTAGCGGATCCGCAATATTGTCATTTGACTTCACATAGTCAACAGTGACAACCCCACTTGAGAGTAGTTTTCGAATGGTATTATGTCTACGACGTATATGTCTAGACTT
>JAOTRH010118517.1:0-14917 GCA_034768845.1 Heliamphora exappendiculata
CATGAATATCATATATATATATATATATATATATATATATATATATATATATATATCAATCACTTAACTAACAAGTTTCGTTGGTTAATACTCGTATTAATATTACCATTTAATAGTACTTTATTTGATTTTCTCGAATAATCACATCTTATTTAATTATTTTGAGGTCTTTAAAAGTAAATTTTCATGTCAGTAGTTAATAAATGACATGTGTTTCAGGTTTTATTAAGTTATATATATACCCCAATTCTTCAACTAGTGTTCCTAAAGTAAAGTAAATTACAACATCAAATAATGAAGTTCTCATTTCACCAACAACTCACAAATTATCCTAAGCTCCTGCATTTAATACTCTATGGATATACATATATATTCAACACATTCTAAAGTTTTATTTAATTGTCAAGGGTTCCGTCAATTTACACACTAGTTTACTCCACTTGAAGGGAATCCTCCTAGATTTTGAGTTAAACCATGGCTCTAACGTTCTAGCCCACTAATTTCTTTCGTTTGAACTGAACTTTTCACCATCCTTACTTATCCTAGGAAAATGCTTTTGATTAACCACACATTAAAATCTCTTCTTTATTTATTTTAAGCCATCTTTTTTTTTTCAATCCTTACCATGTCGGTTACACTCAACTAACCAGGTTTTTCTCCTGTCTATTTAATCATTATTTGATTCTCAAGTCACAAAGTTCTTATTATAAATTCTAACCATAAGCCACATTCTATTCAATCACAAGGCCCAACATCAATGTTCTAGACTTTCCTATTTAACATTTGCCCAAATCTAAGGAATTAACCCTGCAAGCCTAAGATCCAATTTATCAATCACGGACTTACTTAAATGTTCAATTATTCATCAAGTTGTCCAATCTAAATTGTACACTTAGCATACAATCTTTAATCTAATAATTTCACTTATTTGATGCCATCTCTCTATTTATTCATAAACTCCAACTATGTTTACAAATTGAATTATTTAAATTGAATTATTTAAATTTTATGATTTAGCAAATGAAGTCGTATTTCAATTCTATATCATGTTCCAAGATTAAGAGTATCACTTCCCAATTTCACATTTGAATTCAAATCTCAGAATATAAATTTAATCAAAACTCAGAACTTAGAGTTTCATAAAATCTTAAGAAAATCAACACAAATTACCGTAAAACACCTAATTTAGTCAACACCCTACCTGTTTGATTCCCTGGAACTTCAAAACCAGCGAATCCTGCCACCCGAGGTTTTTGGCCACCTTAGAATTCTTCTCCTGGAAGCTTCAAACTTAAACCCTTGCTCCATGACCTTTTATCCCACTCTTGATGCCTCCAACGCTTCAGAATTCCACCAATTGATAAAAAAAACCTACCTTTCGGGCCCTTTGAAATTCAGTTCTTAGACAGCTTAAATCTAATCATCATAAGGCGTATCTTTTGAATCCCGAGTGGAAATTTCCAATGGTGTCTGAATCTCGGTCAATTTTCTAGAGGGGTAAACGAATTTTGGAAGTAGCATGAAACAGGGGAAAAAGGAGAAGATGGCAGCGACGTTGAACAGGGAATTGCTGCAGGTCTGTGGGGAAATTATGGCTCCCATTGCATTTTCTTTCTTAGATCTCCTACATCAAACCAAGACTCAATTGTAGAAATCATACTCCATCAATTTTGAAAAAAAAAACTTTCTTTGAAGCTGGAAACTCGCCAACCATGGCGAAACCGAACGAAGAAGAGAAAGAAAGGCACGGTTTGGGATCGGGATTTGGCGTTATCTGATCCTCTAAGATTGGAGTTGAGGGTGGGAAGCCGAGCTCTTCCCCATGGAGACCAAAAATTTGGAAAGAAATAAGGGAGAAGAGGAAAATTCTCGAAGGAAGGAGAAGCTGAGAGATATCCACGGGGTTACCACCTTGTTTCGGGTTTTCACAATTTTTTTTTTCAAATTATAGAAATTCCCATAATTTCCCAACATCTTTATGTGATTATAATACTTATACAATTCTCTCCCCATCAACCAATTCATTCTCCATTTAATTTTAATTATCTCTAGATGACATTGTTAAATTCTCTAAATTCACAGAATTTGTCACATGCTAATATTTCAATGTCTCAACACATACCAAATACGATATTATTTTCACGAATTAAATTAAAACATTAAGACATACTGGGTCGCTACATTCATAATTACAAATACTGTTATGAGGTTTGCTTAATTGCAAAAATCGCTTATGGGTGTCGGTGTTTCACTAAAAGTATTACTCATAATTATTCCACAAGTTTCTGTTGTAACCCTATAAATATACGGGTAGGCTGAATCAGTTTTATAACTTGTTTTCAAGACTAAAGTTATTTAAGTTCTGCCGGCACAAGTTCTCGATAGTTTCTAGCCCATACTACATTAGAGAATCGCATAACGCAATACAGTAGAAGGTCTAATAGGAGCTTCAACTCGAAATCAAAAATCATAATTGAATATTCGACTGCTAAAAATGTATTCTTTTAAATTAACTATGATTGCATGAGTTTTTATTTTGATTGTTCGACGTTAAAATTTTTTATCTAGAGCCCGTTTCGGCGTTTCCCGTTCAAATAATTTTTTTACCAAAAATCGTTTACAAAATCAGTGATCTTGACAATTTTGCCTCCAACAATTGGTATCAGAGTTGTTTTATTTTTTGTTTACGATTATCGGGACCGAGTATTTTTAAAACTGTGCTAACTTGATTTTACAGGCGTTCTAATTGCAGTTTTATGATCGCCATTTATTTCATGTCTGATTGAATGTGTGGATTGATGTGAGCTTTCGGGACATAGGATCGATGTAATAGCTAGTTATTTATTTTTAAATATCTATTTAGATTATTTAAAAAGTGGTTCAATATCCAAGAACACGAAAAAAAATGAAGACAGCACCAGCTGTGGTTTTCGATTTTATGGGCCACAGATTACGGTAAGTTTATAATCGTTTTAAATATTTTTTTCTGGTGAGTTTTCTGCATTATTTATGCATTAAAAATAGCAAAATAGCACCACCACCGACGGCAGTGTGGTAACAGTTTTGATATTTTTTGGACTATTTTTGGGACTACTTTTGAGCAAATTTTTAGGCATAAAATAGTAGCAAATATACCTTAAAATTAGATTTTTTTAAATAAAATATTTTCTAATGAAAAATAAAATTAGATTTTTTTAATTAATTAGTTTTAATTAAATAAAAAAAATTTAGATATTTTATTTTTTTACAAAATATCACGTTTAAGATAATTTTTTTTATAAAATCAGATATCATGGGAAAATGTGAGAATTAACTCTGAATTTTGAATTAATTAAATAAAAAAATATTTAATCAAAATAAATTATTATTTTTTGAAAAATGTGGAACAGAAAATAAAATAAACAAATACTTTTAAGCAATACCTTAACTGAAAATCTGACGAAAAAAATTATGCATTTATTAAATTTTATTTGTTATGCATTTAAACATGAAAGATAGTTTGGCAAACAGGAATCTTTAGAATCGTGTACACGAGAAGATGTTGATTCTTTCAGATAATGTGGTTTTTAAAATTAATAAATTTATTTTAATTAAACGAATTTTTATAATTCTAAAAAATATTTAAAAATCTAAGTGAGAGAAAATTTATTCACAGATAAATCCCACGGTCTTCATC
The DNA here is from genome assembly GCA_034768845.1 of Heliamphora exappendiculata. Classification (NCBI taxonomy): domain Eukaryota; kingdom Viridiplantae; phylum Streptophyta; class Magnoliopsida; order Ericales; family Sarraceniaceae; genus Heliamphora; species Heliamphora exappendiculata. Next base: position 3,677 of record JAOTRH010118517.1, read on the forward strand.
ACAAGTTTGTAGGCGATATAATTAAATCCTGCGTATTGGCAATAAGGCCTTTCTCTCCATCGGACAAATTAATTATGGTATCGTAAGTACGTACCTCATTTAGGGATAATTCTGGATAATTATTTGTGTGGATCACTTCTCCATCTGAAGTGTTTATTACGAAGCGATTGATTTGAAATTAGGTGATGGTTTTTACTTAACTGTATATAATAGTATCTTCTCCATATGAGTCACTACTATTATACACTGGACCGAACCTATTTTAGCTATTTAATTTTACTTGGTAGGTTCAATTGCCTAGATAGTAAAATTAATAGGGATTGACCTGTCTAATCATACGATAGATAGTAGACGTGCTCCCATCGAGTCATGCTATTCATAAGGTTCCAGGCTGCTAACGAATTTCTTTTAAAATGGTAGAGGGAACCAAATTAAAAAAATATCAAAGTATTACTCGTCATAATTAACGGTATTTTTAATTTATGATTCTCAGGATTAAAATAGTTTTCAACCCACTTGCTTTAATACTAAAAGAAATAAACTAACGGGACCAAATTTTGTTAACTAAAAAAGTAACTTTGATATAACTTTAAATACCAATGGTATTACTTCAAAATCAAGAAATGTGTTTATTTTAGAAAAAGGTTCTTCATCTAGGCCGAAAAACATAAAGATGAAAAATGTTCAAAAATAGGGAGAGACGGTTTCCAAGGTCGTCAGTGGGCCACAGACTGGTATGAAAAAACCGAAAGGCAGATATTTTTACTGTAATCAGACAAGACACAGGAAAAGCTATATCTAGTTTTTCTCAGAAGGCAGAACAAACATGGTAATTTCTGTTCACTAATTGTGAAAACATATTTAGTAGTGTTATCTACCGGAACCTGATGTGTAAATACGGGAGCCACTGATCTTGTCTGTAATTCATTGTAGGGGTTCGGGAAAACCCAACAACTTAGTAATGGGGAGATTTACTTGCATATGGGCAATAATATAAATGTAACAACAGTTAAAGTGGAAAATGTCATTCTCAGTTTTCGTGGAGATAGAGTTTTAATATTGAGAGATTGTCTTTATGTACCGTCCATCAAAAGGAACTTAGTTTTCGTTTTTAGATTGGTTAAAGACGGATATTTTGCTTATTTTAATAACTCTGTGATTATTAAGGATAATAAATGAGTTATCTATTCTGGTACATTAGTGGATGATGTTTATGTTATTACTATAATAACTCCTGTACTGCAATTAATTGAAATTAATAACACATTTAATTTACCATATAAGAGAAAGTTTCATTCTTTAATGAACCAAACGTTTCTTTGGTACTTACGCTTGGGTCATATTAATCTAAAAAAGATAAATAAACTGGTAGCAAATAAATCTTTGAGTTCATTAGAAGTAGAGACACTTCTAATTTTTGGATCTTACTTAGAGGGTAAGATGATCAAGAGGTCCTTTTCGGCCAAAGGCTATAGGCTAAAGAATCATTAGAACTGGTTCACTCTGATGTGTGTTATCTTATGATAATCCAGGCTAGAGGTGGTTTTAAGTACGTCGTCAATTTCATTAATAACTACTCAAGGCATGGATATATTTATCTGATGCACCGTAAGTCTTAATACTTTGAGAAATTAAAAAAATTCAAGATGGAGGCAAAGAAATGTCTAGGTAAAAGTATCAAATCACCTCTTTGGAGAGTTTAGGGATTACCTGTCATCAAAAGATATTATATTCTAGTTGACTACACCGACACTCCACAGCAAAATGGTATAGCAGAAAAAAAAAATAAGACTCTTATAGAAATGATAAGGTCCACAATGAGTTATTTAGGTTTACTCAATTCGTTTTGGGGATTCACTATAGAGACAACGGCTTACATTCTGAACTTGGTACCTTCTAAGTCAGTACCTTCTACTCCCACAAAATTGTGGACCGAGCGTAAGCTTAGTTTGAAACACATTCAAATTTGAGGGTGTCCAGCACATGTGCTGAAAAGGAACACAGGTAAGTTAGAGCCGAGAACAGAAGTTTATTTCTTTGTGGGATATCCTAAGGGAACGAAGGGTGGTCTATTTTATAATCCTAAGGACCAAAAGATTTTTGTTAGCACCAATACCCGATTCTTGAAAGAGTATTATATTATGGATCATAGGCCCAAAAATAAAATTGTTCTAGAAGAACTGAGAAGAAATACATATAGAACGGAAGAAGAACCATAAGTCACTGATATCATATTATCTCGTCGTAGTGAAAAGATTATCGGGACAGGTGCAAATTAAGAATAGGGTACTGATGCACAGGATTCAAATTTTGCACAGTGTGTTACTGCTAATACACAGACACAAGTAGTGCCTCGTCATAGTAGGAGAGTTGTCCATCAACTTGATCGATATATGTTCTTGTGAGAGTTTTTTGACAAGATCCTTATAGAACTAGATACCGAGCCATGTGACTAGAATGGAGCACTTAGGAGAAAGATGTAGACCTTTTGGCAAAGGGTATGAATTCAGAGATGCAATTTATGTATTCCAATCAAGTCTGGGAACTTATAGAACCACCCGAAAGGGATAAAATTCATTGAATGCTAGTAGAACTATAAGAGAAAGAGAGGAACAGACGAAAAGATTGAAAACATCAAAGTTAGGCTTGTTGTAAAAGGGTTCACTCAGAAAGAAAGAATCGATATAAGAAACCCTTTTAGTCGGTAGCCATGCTTAAGTCTGTTCGAATTCTCTTATCCACTGCGACTCATTCGATATGAAATCTGGCAAATAGATGTCAAGGCAGCTTTCCATAATAGAAGTCTTGATGAGTGTAGCTATATAATACAACCAGACGGACTCATTGTAAAGAGCCAGAAGCACATGCTGTGTAAGTTTAAAAGATCCATTTATGAACTTAAGTAGTCATCGAGATCTTGGAACACTCGATTTGATCAAGTTATTAAATCTTATGATTTTGATAAGAGTTCAGATGAGTCCTGTATGTACAAGAAGCATGACGGAAGCGTTACAAAAGCGTGGTAATTTTTCTAATATTTTATGTAGACGATATCTTGCTAATCAAAAACGATATAGGGACATTATTTACGATTAAAGTATGATTATCTAAGCAGTTCGATATAAAAGACTTGGGAGAGGCTAGTCACATCCTTGAGATCAAGCTTATGCGAGATCGAAAATAAAGAATGTTGAGCTTATCACAAGTAAAGTATATCGATGATATCCTTATTCATTTTAACATGTAGGATTCCAAGAAAGGGTTTCTCCCTTTCAGACATGGAATCACTCTATCTAAAGATCAGTGTCCTAAGACACCTGGTGAGATAGAAAAGATGAAGGTGGTTCCTTATGCTTTGGCAGTAGGAAACCTCACGTATGCTACGTTTTGTATTAGACTCGACATCTACTTTGCCATTGACATGGTTAACAAATATTAGTCTAACCCAGGACAGAAGCATTGGACTACGGTAAAAAATATAATCAAGTACCTAAAAAGGATTAAGGAGTATATGTTAGTTTATCAGGCAGACGGTCTAGTGCCTTCGGAGTACACAGACTCAGATTTTTAGTCTGACAAGTATTCGTAAGTCTACCTCAGGATATGTGTTTACTTTAGGAGGTGGAGTTATAAATTAGAAGAATATCAAGCAGTGATGTATTGCTGATTCCACTATGGAGGCCGAGTACCTAACAGCTTCTAAAACAGCTAAGGAGACTATGCGACTCAAGAACTTCCTGTTGAATCTAGAGGTTGTCCCTTCAGTTTAGTCGGCTATTACATTTTATTTTGACAATAGCGGAGTGGTTGCAAACTCGAAGGAGCCAATGGTTCATTAGTAAGGAAAGCACATTGAGCGTAAGTATCACATGATACGAGAAATTATACAGAGAGATAATGTTGCTGTGACCAAGATTGTATCAGGAGACAACCTTGTAGATCTTTTTATTTTATTTTATTTTATTTAAAATAAAATTAAATACATTGCTCATAAATTCTCATAATATACATACACACCAGATTAGTATTTAATTTTATTTTAATAAAATAAAGTTTTTCATTTTATGAGAATTTTTATGAGCAATGTATGTATATTATTTCTTTTAATATTATGCATGAATATCCAATATTCGGTACAGTATTTAATCTGGTGTGTAGAGTACGGCTTGCACACAGAAGATCAAATTTTAAATTTTTACAGAATACAAGATTTATGTTCACAGTTTAGATTGAAATGAACATACTATCAGTACAACTATAGCACAGAGTTTTTGTAGATCTGTCTTAGTTACAGGAAATAAATAATAATGTCGTCTATTTTTTCGACTCTCTATGCTAGTACACTTTGTATGTATTGAACAAAACGCATTAGGATAATTAATTTTATACTGACTATATATATTAATTCACACCCCAAGGTTATTATAAATAATGCTTATATTCTTAATCCTGAAATAATTATTGATTTGCGTATATTTAATATTCATTTTTTTGGTTCATTAGAGGGTGCGATCTTACATGGGTTTATATTCCCGATAAATTGGATAGCGATATTATTTATATGGTGAATATTAATTAGTAACGGAATCCACGTCTCGAACGATCGGGATTGATGATGCCCTCTTAAGAAAACTTATAAGTTTTGACCAGCCAAACCCTACAAGTGGATTTGATTATTCAGAGGTCAAATAAGTTAAGTGGAAGGACTGAAGGAATTAAAAGATGCCGATTAAATTAAATTGTCAGTAATTAAATTTAATTGGAGAGTATCGAGAATCTTAACGTGAGGAGAAATGACAAGCATTTTAATAACAGGAGCTCAATGCAAGAAGGTATTGAGATTGTAGGTCAAAGTGCAGTTATAATTCTTTAGTGGTGTGAATCGTAATTTATTATTTTATAGAAATTGCAAAAACTGCTACTAATTTTTCATAATTACATATACCGCTACGAGGTTTGCTTAATTACAAAAATTGCTGATGGGTGTCTATGTTCTACTGAAAGTCTTACTCATAATTACTTCACAAGTCCCTGCTGTAGCTCTATAAATATACGAGTAGGCTGAACTAGTTTCATAACTTGTCTTCAAGACTAAAGATGTTCAGGTTTTGTTGGCACAAGTTCTCAATAGTTTGTAACCCACACTACGTTTGAAAATCGCATAAGGCAATACAATACAAGGTTTGATAGGAGCTTCAACTCGGAATAAAAAATCATAGTTAAAGATTCGACCAGTAAAAATATATTCTTCTAAATTAATTGTGGTTGCATGGGTTTTTCTTATCATCCGACGTTAAAAGTTTTATCTGGAACCCGTTTCGGCATTTGTCCATCCAGTTAATTTTTTAACGAAGATCGTTTGCAAAAACAATGGTCTTGGTAGTTTTGCCTCCAACAAGCACACCTTTGGACAATACAAAATAACGTGTTTTCTAAATTGCAATTTTTTGGGACCACCCTTGTAATAAGAGATAGTGGGGGATTATTAACAACTTTTAGAGTAAGAATGATCATATTAAATTAGATTCAAGAAGCCAATTAGTAGATAATCAAGGGGATAAGATGAGAATAGAGGAAATCACTAAAGGAAAGATGAAATTTGAGGTTCGGAATGATATTTTATGGTTTCGTCACTGATTATGTGTGCCTAATAATAAAAAAAGATGTGGCAGATTTCGTGGCAAGATGTTTAGTATGCCAGCAGGTTACGATTGAACACCAGAAGCTGGGTAGACTATTACTACCCTTATATGTACCTAAATGGAAGTGGTAATACATCACCATGGGCCTTGTAATTGGGTTACCACAATCACCCAACGAAAATGATGATATTTGTGTAATTATAGATAGATTGACGAAGTCGGCTCATTAATTACCGATCTAGATGGTGTTTCTTATGAATCGGTTCACATGACTTTGCATTGACGAGATCGTGTAGAGACCCGATACGTTTTAAAATTTTAGCTAAATATTTTAATAAAATTAAATTAGTAAAAATGGTTTCTGATAATAAATACCGCTTTGGTATGCGGTTAAGCCCAAAAATATGATACTGCGATAAATTTTGAGCTGTCAAAAAATTGGGGCTTAATTAATTGAAATTAATTTTAATTAAATGGGTTGAATTTACTAATATAATTATAATAATATAATTATAATAATAATAGTAATAATACATCTTAGCCGAAGCTGAGATGTCTCGGAAGAGAAGGATCGAGAGAGATTAAGAGAGAAGGATCGAGAAAGAGAGATCGAGAGAAAGAGAAAGAGGGATCGAGAAAGAGAAAGAGAAAGAGGGATCGAGAAAGAGAAAGAGGGATCGAGGGAGAGAGAGAGAGACAGAGAGAAGGGAAGCATAAAAGGAGGGAAAACCCCCTCAATCCGTCGGCCATCAAAAGAGAGAACAGAGAGGGCCCGAGAGCAAGCTATCAACGCGCAATGAGCTACCAGCCGCGTCGTTAGCTAGCAACGACGTCGGCACCACCACCAGCCACTACCGCGACCGCCGACAACTACATCCTAGCCCCACCACCAGTAGCACTAACCCCCTATTTTTTTTCTTCCCCTCTCTATTTCATTTCCATCCATAGATTCAAAGAAGTTGGGAACTTAAGAGAACAACATCGAGAGTCAATCTCGTTTTTAGAAAGGTTAGAGAAGCAAGCAATTGAGTGAATCAACAACCAAACAAAAACCCCATCCTTCCCTGTTCGGCGCCGCACCTCCCTTTTCTTCATTTTTATTCTTCTCATCTCTGCCAATGATGAAGCTCAAACTTTGAGACTTATCTTTTTCAGCAATCAAGGATCCTGTACTCTAAGTTGGCTGCTAGCGGTTGAGATTCAAGTCACCTCAAATAAGAAGCCGAAACCTACTGGTGGCCGCAACCCTAAGATGGCAAATTTAGCACAACTCTGAGGCGTTAGCACTACAGGTAGGATTTTGACTAGTTTAAGTGCCTTGATTTGGTTTGTGTTGATTTTAGTTAATCAATTCTACAAAACCCTAATGATTCAAGTGGTTAAGCAAAATTCTAATTTGTTAGTGGGATGTTGGGAATAAATTTTTATAGTAATGGTTTGACCTAATGGAATTGGAGTGTGGTAGCAATGGAAACGAAGGTGCTACTAAATAATTGGTGGGTATGGGTTGAAGACATGGGTTAGCTTGAGATTAAGAAGACTTTCACGAAAATTTAGTTAACTGTCTTATAATTGATTTAAGTTGTGACTATCGAATGAGAACAGTTAGAACCTTATAAGGGATTGCTAATAGATTTAAGGTTAGATTCATGGTTTAATATCTAAGTTCGTGGGATCTAGGCAGTTGAGGGTTGTGGGGATATGTTAAATTAAATTCGTAAAAATAGAACTTATGAGTATTAATGAGTAATTTTGAGTGGTAAATAAATTCCAAACTAAGATTTGGTGGTTTAATGAGTAATTGATGGGAAATCCTTACTGATTAAGGTGAACCTTGAATTGGACAACAATAATGTTAATGGATGAAAGAAATTAGCTTGAACTTGTGTTTGATACTAATCCGGTTAAGACTGAAAGATGGATGAAGTTATTCAGTTGGTTATATGATATATTGAGATTTAACCTATATTGTGAGTTTTAATGCATGGCTCCCGGATGATTAAAGTGTGGGTGATGACAATTAATTAATTAGTAAACTTAAAGCTAATAAGTTAATGTAAATTTGAGACTTGGTCTGTTGAATTAAATATGGGAATCAAGATGAAAAATTAATACAAGAATAGTTATATATATATATATATAATAATGATAATAAAATAGCTGAATTTAAAAGTTAGTTTGAAGCCCGGATAAATTTGTCTCCCTAATGATAGTAACTATATAACGGTGAGATGAACTATTTAAAAGAACCCAACGCTAAGTGATGAATTCAAGAGTAAGTCAATAAATATATGCGTAAGTTACATGTATAATTGATAAAATATGATTAATTGAGTAAAGTGATGATTACGGCTAAAAAATGTACAATCCAAACTTAGGGAAGTAATTAATAAAGGAAACAAGTGGGCTGGTGCTTGAGGCTTTTATTGGTAGGGTTTTGTTATAGTTGTATGAGAGCTTGTTTGAGTTAATAAGAATAAAGAATGAATAAAGCCATAAGAAGTTTTTAATAGGGATTTATGTTATGATGTCGAAAGAAGGAAAATAAACAGTAAGATTGTTTCATGTAGTTATAAATAGGATGATTGTATAATGTTGAACTGCAAATATTATAAATTCAAATTAAATGAATATAAATTCAAATTAAATGAATAGACGAATTTGAGAAATGAGAAACTTTTGACATGTTCATGAGTTATTGTATAGAATTGCTTAAATAAATTAAAAATGTGTTAAATGAAGGAAATCATGATTAAGCTATGATTGGATGAAATTACTTTATATGTTGAATAAAAGAATTATGAACATGTGTGGGGCTTATGATTTAAATGGATCTTGAATTTTAATGAAATGATATTTAAAGAGTAATGATACAACATTTGATTTGAGGCTTACAATATTGAATAGGAAATGGAATGAATTCTCGATTGGATAATAAATGATGTACTGGGAAAGGAATATTGAACCTACGCTTAAAATTTGAATGGATAATACTTGATTGCTATGAAATTTGGGTTGTATGAATATGAGAATTGGTTTGGACATAAGGATGGATTTAAATAATAAAAAAAACTCTATTAGTTTGTGATCGATACCGATATTGTTCAAATTGGAAAAGTGGAATAAATATGATAATTAAGTAATGGGACTTGAGAAAATCAATAAATGGTACGATTATGAGGAATTATGCTTATTGATGGTGTAATGATAGATAATGAAAAATTGTGAATTGGGGAGATGGGCTTCCGGTTGATTAATGAATACTGATATGATGAATCAAATGTTGAACTGAGGATGATTGATATGGATGTGATAAGTTGGGCTTGACTATCTCCGCAGTGAAAGATCGGAAACTTACGCAAGTTGGGTACCGTATTCCCTTAGGTTAGCCTCCGTAAAACAGATTTGGGTACCGTATTCCCTCGGCTGAGGTTCGTAAAATGGAATTGTTGTGGTGAGTTATAGAATTATTTATTCACCAATGGTTTCGCGTAACCTATTGGGAGAATATTGAGGAGTTTCTATAAGCTGCACCCTACCTCGGTTCAGTATTTGGTTTATTAAATTGAGAGTGAAACGTGAAATAAGAATAGAAGAATATGAAAAAAAAGTGATGGTTTTAATATGGATGAAAGTTGAATTAATAATTGTAAATTAATTAAGAAAAACTAAAGGTTAGTGGTTAAATATGTAAAGTAAAGATACAAAATTTAAGAATGATAAGGAGAATGTGTAATTAATGTAAGAAAAAGAAAAAGAGAAAGCAATGAAAAATTTAATGGTTAAATATGAAAGAGAAGTGGCTTAATTAATAATAATATATGTAGTTTATTGCTAATAAAAGGTGCAAAGTAATAGAAGAATTTAAATGGGAATGAATAAAGTGTGAACTTACAATCTTTCGAAAAAATAACAAGTTAAATGAGATATGTGAATGAGAATGTATAAATTGAGTGAAGGTTGAATGATTTAACAAAGAAGAGTAAGTAAATAAAGAATGAAGAGATAACGAAAAGGGGGGGGGGGGTTGTTAGAAAACATGACTTAGATTGTGTTTGCACTATAATATGTCATTCATACCTCACAAATCATGTATTGTACTTTTATTAGTCTTTATTTTACGAGTTTTGGTTCAGGTTGTCTATATCTAATTTTTTTTCATGCTCTAATACAAAGAGAAGACGCAAAGACATTATGAGGTTTTGAATAATAAAGAATGTAAAAATTTATTTATTTTTATGATGGAGACATGTAGTTATCTTTAAAGAATTTCAATATGTAATTTATATATGCAAGTCTAGGCGAGATACATCCGCTTTGAAATTTCACATTGCATAAATTTATGAAACTAAGAATTTTCTTTGGACGACTGTAAATTTTATAAGTTGTATAGTTGATACCTACAATAGTTTGGATAATGTTATTCATTAGATGATATATAGTTGTGATTGCAAGTTGAGATCCAGGTGGTGCATGTGTATGTATTGTCATTTGAATTTGACAGGTTGATAAATAATTTGGGATAGTCCGAAAAACAGAAGAGATTTTGTCAAAATTTTTAAGAAATTTACTTAGAAAAATTTGAAGTTTATGAATGAAGCTTCTTTTAACACAAACTACATTTTAGTAGTTTTTTTAAAAAAGGTTCAGACCATAAATAGAGTTTCATTGAAAGAGTCTCCTCGGTTATTCGACAATGTTGAGTTAACACGTAGGGTTCACGTGATCTGGGGGTCGGGGCGTGACAATTATAAAAGTAATAAAAAAAATAAAAAAAATAAAAAAAAATCAGGTTCGGTCAAAGTCTGCCCAAAGCCTGCCGACAAGCCCAGGCCCGAGACCCGAGCTCGTAGCTCAAGCCCGAGCCCTTTACCCCTAGTGTCTGGGCCGATTTTCGAAAAAAAAAGTCCGGTCCAACTCGAAGATTTGGCAGGAGCCCACTGGGCCCAAGTTGGGCTTGGCCTGCCGGTTCCACAGTCAGGCCGAGCCCAGAGCCCAAATTACGTACCCAGCTATTTATACTATTTTATAAAAGGAGAACACCAATTTGGTATTCTTTCATTTTAAAGCCGGCCATGTGAATTTTTTAAAATTTCTAAATTACTCTCATCTCTTTCACTCTCTTTTGTTTTTTCAAAAATCATATGTAACCACTTATTTCCTCTCTCTCTCTCTCTACAAAATATCTATCAAATTTTTTTAAATTATTTAATTTTAAACTTATAACTATTTTATATTTGTACACGCATGCGTATGCTAACTGCTAGTATACTATTATATAAAGATAACATGTTAGTTAGGTATGAACAGATTTGTGAAATCGGCTCACACAATTTGTTTTCCCAAATTAGCCAAACAAATTAAGAAAATTCAATATTTCCAAAACTTCCAACCCATTAATCATGAGGGCATAAGAGTAAAAACACAAGTTAACTTACTCACACCTCCACGTTCACCACTGAACAGACCCCCTCCCATGCTGTTCGTTGGAAAATGCTTGCCAAATTGAACTTTTGTCGAAATTAATTTTCCAAAACTCTTGCCGAAATCTGGTTCCCTCACTCTTTCTCTTTCTTCTGCATAGTAGAAGACTGTATTT
>JAOTRH010118538.1:0-14915 GCA_034768845.1 Heliamphora exappendiculata
ATAAGCAGCTAACTTAAAAAATGACCTACTCTTTTTTACTCGATGATTTTGCTCTCTTGATCACTGTGTTTTGCCAGTTGATCGGGCTCTTTAACACAAATCTGTGTTAAGAGGGGGGCAAGAGGGTAAAATTGCTGTTATCTGCCAAATGGGTCAACTAGGGTGCTCCTGCCTTTTCTTCGCGCACCCATTTCGCCCCAGTTGTACAACTATTCTACTGTACAAGCATTCTGATGCTTGCTTCTCTGCGGTTGGCGTTTTGGCAAGTGCCCAGGTGCTTCCTCTCTTCGGGCTTCACCTGAAGCTTCTCGATCTTTGCTACCGTTCTCATTTGCTGTTTGCGCAACGATTTCCTCTTCGCTTCCTAAACGTTGATTAGGGTTTCTTCTTCTCTTTCGCTTTCTGATTGTTGAACTAGGGTTTTGGTAGTTCCTCCCTTCGGCTTTCTTGATTTGTTGTTTTTTTTTCCCTATTTTTTACCCAGAGCATTGCGAATCTTGGATCCACACCATTTGGAGCTTGCGATCTAGGGTTTTTGCTGCTCACTTCTTTGTTGGTTTGGGGGTTTTGTTTTCGCTTTTTATTTCGGTTATGTTGATCTCTTGTTTTTCCTATTTTTTTCTTAGAGCATTGCGAATTTGAATGGGCACGTTAGCAATGATCTGGTTTTTCTTTCTCTCTTTCCTTTTGGTTGATACAAAGCTGAACAACGTTTCTGGATTATCGCGAAATTATAAAAAAAAAACCAAGACAAAACAGATTGAATTACAGGAAATCATATGTATCATTGATTCACTGTGTCTCTTGCCGCTTCACTTGTTTTATCATTCGATCCATTTCATTTTTCAATTCAAATTCCACACTGTGATTTGAATTACTTAGCTTGAAACTCATATCAAATCATATGCATCAAATCACAACTGCTAGAATTCTAACCACCATGGATTCTGTTAGAATATTAGATTATATTCTTATTTGATTATCTGTATTTATTGTATTTTCTTTCTTACTTAGCCCTATTCGCATATAAATAGACCGTATATTGTACAGTTTGATATACACAAAAATATATATAATTATTTTTTTTTCTCAAAATTTTCATGGTATCAGAGCTACAGTCCTATAGCTTGTAAGATTTTTTTTTCTTTTTTTGACGTCGTATCGGAGCTTTCTGAACTTGACTTGACTTAGTGAGCTGGCAGCGTGCGCCAGTGTTATTCGCACCCATCGTCCTCGTCCTCGCCTGCTCAGTCGCCACCGCCCTCCGGCGAAGCACCAACAGTCGCCGCTTGCTTGATTTGTGCCAGCGATGCCTGTTTCGTCTCTAGGAACTTCCGCCATTCAGGTTCCCAAGGATCAAATCTACAGCCTGCCCCGCCGGAGCTGTTGCTGCCGTTGCCTCTGCTGGACCCTCGGCCTCCTCGCCGCCGCCATCACGACCCTCGGTCTCCTCGCCGCCGCCATCACTCTTGCCTCCGCCGCTTGCCGTCGCCACCTGCCGCACCGCCGCCGTCCATCACTCACCAGTAGACCGTCGCTTGCCGCCTTTCCGTCCCTTGCCGTCGCCACCTGCTGCACCGCCACTGTCCATTCCTCACCAGCATGCCACAAACCTTCTTCTTTTCCTGAAGCTATGGTTTTCTGCGCAGCAGCAAGGGATCCCTCAATAACCAAATCCAATTTCACTATTTATTTATTTATTTAATTATTTCTAAAAAAAAACTTCTACATCTTTCAACATGTCTCAATCTGCATCGACTCTCAATTCAATTGTCCGTCTTATTGATATTATCTTATATGGATCCAATTATAGTACCTAGGCTTAGAATATGACAGTTTTCTTGAAAGGCCATCGAGTATGGCGCTATGTGACTGGAGTGATTCCTGAACCCGTACAGACTAGCAGTGAGACGAAAGAGGCATTTGCAGCTCGTCTGGAAGACTGGGACAGTGTTCACTACAAGATTCTGTCTTGATTCATCAACACCTCTATTTCGTCCATCAACAGTCTTCTTCCAAAACTTGGGAATGCTACAATTGCTTGGAATTTTTTGGCTAAACGATACAATTGCATCTATGATGCCTCATTGGAATTTCAACTGGAAGCCAAACTTTATCATATGCGTCAGGACCCTGGTCAGTCTATTGCTGATTTCTATTTCCAAACTAATTATATTTGGGAACAATTATCTACTGCAGATCCAAAGCTCGAATCCTCTAAAGACATTCAATTGTTTGCTGCTTGGCTTGATCGACGGAAGTTTATGCATTTTATGATGGCTCTTCGGATGATTTTGAATTGACTCGAGCCTCCCTTCTTCATCGTCAATCACTTCTGACTTTGGATGCTGTCGTTTCTGAACTTATCTTTGAAGAGACTCGTCGTTCCACTATGAAGCTGCAGTCTTCTGATATGGTTCTTGCCACTGCTTCTCGCACTACTTTCTCGTCCTCTCCTGAGCGTTCATCCAAGCCTGATTTTTGCAAGTGGTGTAAACGCAATGGTCATACCATCGACGAATGAAAGGTCAAGTCCTATAAGCAGAAACAAGCTTCCCAACGGACAGCTGCGGTTGCTTCATCTACTTCGTCTACATCTGACTCTTCTTCTGTTGGAAATGTATACTAAAAAGTCATATTTTTTTATGTTTTTTATTCTAGATTCTTGCATATTAATGAGAAACATTTGAGATGATTTTGCATTCATGGTTTCATATTTATATTTGTGATGAATGAATGCATAGTCCGTATATTATGTCCAGTATTTGACTCAGTGCGTGCTGCACGGAAGATCAGGTCAAAAGTTCTGACAGATTATACAGGTAGGTTCACAATCGTAATGGACCCGGACAATCAATTGGTATGATTGTAGTACATCGTTATAGTAGCCTGTCTTAGCTAGGTCGAACGGATTGAATTCAGGTTTTAAAAATTCGATATTTGAGCTTGATGTGTTAGTACAGTTAGAGTGTATTGAGCGGGATCAATGGGATGATCGATTCTATACTACTATATGAATTGATCCACATCCCGTATTATCATGTATTGCACGAACTCTTAATCCCGAAGCGATTGATTAATTGTGTTTAGATGATGTACAGTACTTTGAGTCGTCAATAGTTGAGTTTTACTCCATGAGATCAACAATACCGATGAGTTGGGTACTGGCATTATTTATCCGATGATTGATAATCAACTGACGAAAATCATGTCCGATTTAGGTTGAGGAGTTCCTCCTCGTGTGCTTTTCTTATAGGTTTAATTATGCTAAACCTGTACAGTGGATCTTCGGATTCGGCATATCAAAAGGTTAAGCGGTGCAGTTGCAAGGAAAAGAGGATAATTAAATCGGGTTGTTAGTAACCTAATTTATTTATCAGGAATCTATATCTTAAATGTGGGAAAAATTCAGTGCATTTGATAATTGAAAACTCAAGACATAATTTGAGTTAGGACCGAGAGTTCAGTTAGGACCTTTAGTGGAATAAGTTCTGGTCCGTGCGAGAAAGGATCTAACTCGGGGACAGAGTTAGGGATATCCGATTTTTTCGTACGGTTAGCCCGAGTTCTATACTTCCTCGTGATCCCTCACGTAACCCATTATATGCACGAATAATTTTCTTATCGGTTTCAGTTATTATTTAATTTAATTTGAATGCCAGTTTTGCCGCCGGGGACATTCAGGAATTAAATTAAAATGTTGGAATACAATTTTAAAATTTGGCACACCTAGGGATTACTCCTTAGGTGGCCGGCCCTAATAGAGGGAGTGGGGATTTGGTTTTAGATGAATATGTATCTATTTCTTATTTTAAGGGATAGAAGATACATATATCATATATATCTTAAGGAATATATGTAAATATATAATAAGAGGCTAAACCTAACCCTAATCCCTAACCATAGCTGCCGCCCCTCTCCTCTCTTTGGCAATTAATTTTGCCTCATTTGGAGGGAAAAGTGTGAGAAGAAACTAAGAGGAGAAAAAGTCTTCGATCGGAATCGGTGCCCACACACCGTGATCGTCATAGTTCGTCTGGGACATACGTGAGAAGGTTGCAAGGTCATCTTCAACGTATTCGGGACTTATTAAAACTTTTCGACAAGTTTCATAAAGGTATAATACTATTTAGATTAATATTGTTCTCGATTTTTCATGATAAACGCACACGTCGTTTTTTACGGTCACGACGTCGGTTTAAATTTTATTTTTTCACTCCAACATCTTCCCCGTCCACTTCTCTCACTGCGGCTGACGTAAAGGACTTAATTCACCAGATTTGTCCCAATCCTCCACTGCCTTGTCCGTCACCTCAGGTAAATCTCAATGGTTTATAGACTCTACTTGCTGTAATCATATGCCATTTGATGCTACTATGTTCTCTCATAAAACTGCTCTTACTCCCAATCCTGCCATTTACACTGCCGATGGTTCCCATATGCTTGTTAGCCATATCCGTTCTGTTTCTACTTCTCACTTATCTGTCAGTGATACTTATCTTGTGCCTAAATTTTCCTTAAATCTTCTTTCAGTTGGTCAACTTTGTGAGTTAGGCCTTGACCTGAAATTTTCTAACAACGGTGTTGATGTACAGGATTCATAGACAGGTCAGCTGCTTGGGATAGGTTGTAAAGTTGGACGTCTTTTCGAGCTCACATCACTGTAGCTTCCCTCTTCCACAACCACTTCCATGGCTGCTATCACCATCTCTTCTCATTTGTGGCACTCCCGACTCGGTTATGCTTCACTTTCACGTGTCTAGTTCTTGGCTTCTCAAGGTCATTTAGGTCATGTTAACTTTCAGTCCTTTGATTGTATTCCTTGCCGTCTTGGCAAACAAACACATTTACCATTCAATAAAAGTAACTCTCTTTCATCTGTACCTTTTGAGCTCGTCCACTCTGATATTTGGAGTCCCACCCCGACTCCAACTGAGGGGGATCTCGTTATTTTGTTATTTTTGTGGATAATTATAGTCGCTACACTTGTCTATATCTTTTACAACATCGATCTGAGCTCACAACTGTTTACCAAAATTTTCATAAAATGGTGCAGACTTAATTTTCTTGTACCATTAAAACTTTTCGTTCAGATAATGTAATGGAATACAAGGATAAGTCTTTTCTTGCCTTCTTACAGCAACATGGAACCATCTCTCACCATTCTTGTCCATATACCTCCCAACAAAATGGTAGAGCAGAACGTAAACATCGTCACATTCTAGATACCGTAAGAGCACTTCTCATTTCTGCTTCTCTCCCAGAACGTTTTTGGGGTGAAACTTCTCATACTGCTGGCTACACCATCAATCGTGTTCCCTCACCCACTATACATAACAAAACTCCATTTGAGCTTCTCCATAGTATGAACCCTACCTACTCATTACTTCGAGTTTTTGGATGTATTTGTTTTGTTACTCTTCCTACACACGAACGCATCAAACTTGAGCTACGTTCCAGACTCTGTTGCTTCCTTGGCTATGGTCTCACTTAAAAAGGTTATCATTGTTATGATCCCATAGCTAAACATCTTCGTATTTCTTGTCATGTAGAGTTTTGGGAACATAAGTTGTTTACGAGTATTTCTCCATTTTCCCAATCTTCTTCTAGTTATGCTCCTATCTTTACTGACACATCTATTGCTTTAGTTCCTAATTCCTCTGCAGAAATATTGAGCTCATCAGACGATCCTTCTTCGGCCATTCCTGAGTCTTCTGACACGCCTGCTGATGTTCCTGATACATCCACTGCACCCGAGCTCATCCAGGTACCTGCTCCCCGTCAATCTACTAGAGTAAGAGAACCTCCTTCTCATCTTCAAGATTATCATTGTTATTATGCTCTTGCTACTCTTCATGAACCTCACAGTTATCGTAAAGCTAGTACTGACCCCCTGTGGCAGCAAGCTATGGCTGATGAACTAGATACTCTCACAAAAACACATACTTGGGACCTAGTGAATTTACCTCATGGGAAGTTTGTAGTTGGATGTAAGTGGGTCTACAAAATCAAGACTCGGTCAGATGGATCAGTGGAACGATACAAAGCTCGTCTTGTTACAAAGGGTTTCTCTCAGAAGTATGGTATTGACTATGAGGAGACCTTTGCTCTTGTTGCTCGTCTTACCTCTATTCGATCTCTGCTTGCAGTAGCTGCTGTGCGTCATTGGCAACTATTTCAGATGGATGTCAAAAATGCATTTTTAAATGGTGATCTTGCCGAGAAAGTTTATATGCATCCTCTACCTGGTTATGACCATCCTCCTCACACCGTTGTCGTCTTCGACGTACTCTCTATGGTCTTAAACAGGCTCCACGGGCCTGGTTTGCTAAATTCAGTTGTGTTATTGCTCAGCAGGGTTTTGCTCTTAGTGCCTATGATTCTGCACTCTTTATCCGGACCATCGATGTTGGTATTATTCTAATTTTTCTCTATATTGATGACATGATCATTACAGGGGACGACATCTCTGTTATTTGAGATCTTCAGTATTTTTTGAGTAAGAATTTTGAGATGAAGGACTCAGGGCAGCTTAACTATTTTCTTGGTCTTGAGGTTACATCCAGTTCAGATGGTTACTATCTTTCTCAAGCAAAGTATGCGTCTGACCTGCTTTCTAAAGCAGACTTGACTGACAGCAAAACATGCTCTTCTCCGCTTGAACCTAATGTTAAGTTGCTTGCCACTGATGGTGAATCTCTTTCAGATGCTACTTTGTATAGACAGCTAGTCGGTAGTCTCATCTACCTCACTGTTACCCATCCCGATATTTCCTATGCAGTTCATCTGGTTAGTTAGTTTATGAGTGCTCATCGCTCTACTCACTATGCTGCTGTTCTACGCATCTTACGGTATGTTAAGGGGACTTTGTTTCATGGTCTTCAATTCTCTTCGCACTCATCACTTGAGTTCCGCTCTTATTTTGATGCTGACTGGGTCGGAGATCCTACCGATCGTCGCTCCACTACAGGATACTGTTTCTTACTTGGCACCTCTCTCATTTCTTGGCGTAGTAAGAAACAGACTGTTGTTGCCCGATCTAGTACTGAGGCTGAGTACCGTGCTCTTGCTAATACTACAGTTGAACTTTTATGGTTGCGGTGGCTGTTGACAGATATGGGTGTTCCTCAGACGATTAGTTCCCCTCTTTATTGTGAAAATCGGAGCGCCATCCAGATTGCGCACAATGATGTCTTTCATGAGCGCACCAAACATATTGAAATTGACCGTCACTTCATCTGACATCACCTTTAGCAGGGCACCCTACATCTTCGATCTGTCTCTTCTGAAGATCAACTTGCCGATCTTTTCACAAAATCTCATCCTCCTGGTCGCCTCCGTGATCTTATTTTGAATTCATCATCCCGCGTTTGAGAGGAGATGTTAGAATATTAGATTATATTCTGATTTGATTCTGATTTGATTATCTGTATTTATTGTATTTTTTTTCTTACTTAGCCCTATTCGTCTATAAATAGGCCGTATATTGTACAGTTTGATATACACAAAAATATATACAATTATTTCTTTTCTCAAATTGGTCAGATTCAAGAACTATGCTGTCAAGTTGTCAGGGTATGATTTTAATGAACCACGTCTCCATGTTCACTCACATTTCTTGAGTGGTTGTATTGGTGTGTCTCACAGCATAGTAATTTACTCCCCCTTTGTGTCTTTTGTTTTATTGGTTGATCTGTTTATCTTCTCTTTTGGTTCTTGAAGATCTAGAGTTTTTCCTATTGATTTGTTCTTTTATTTTTTCTCCCAAATCTTCAAAGCTCGTTTGGTCTCCCAACTTTGTGTTCTCGACAGGTCTGCTGGTTGCATTTGTTCTCGCTGTTTTTGCCTAATTTGCTTCGTTCTGCTGTTTACTCCTTTCATGTTCCCTTTGGAAGATTTGTTTGTCTTCGATTCTTCGTTATTGGGTGTAGATAACGTAAGTTATAAATCATATGGTGCAGTTTGTGCTATAAGACTGCTATAATGCTATTTATTTTTTACAATACTATTATGGTTTGTCTCAATAATTCTCATATCTAAAAAACAATTGTAATTCTCGAGATTCATTATCGAACAATTTCGCTTATAACATTTTTGGAATACAAAATAAATCAAAGAAAAAGCAAAGACACACCGATGGGGAAAAATCAGCTGTTCTTTGAAATTAAGGAAAGTTACCCCATCTCTTTTTTTCCCCTTCTATAAACTGTTGATTTAAACGAATAAGTTAGGTGTGAAATGCCTTGCCATCAAACGAATAACTTAGAATTAGATATCCTAGATTTTTCCTCTGAAAAACAATGCTTAAATCGCCATTTTAAAATTGCCATTTTAAACAATGCCTAAATGTCTCGTATTGTTCTAATTTGATGAATTACATATTCTGGGTTTTAGCTTAAAAATAAATGCCCAAAGTGAAAATATAACAAGAGATCAATTAGGTTTTTACTAAAGCATTATATTTTGCAAGAGTTAAATGGTTCATAGAGATTGCCTTTTACAAATCTTGTTGTTTGCTGTTCTTAATCAGGTTTCTTTTTTGCCTTTTGGTCGTTGTTATTCTTCGTGGCTTAATTTGTTTGTGTTTTTCGCCTTATAATAAAGAATACACGCCCCTTACAATGGACATAAAACAACATACCAACTTTTCTTTTGGTATGCTATTGCTCTATTTCCTTCCATGAATGTGATCGCAGCCGTGCCCAATAAAAAGTAACTCTTGTTTGATAAAAAGTAAAAGTAGTCAATACATATCTTGTACCTAGGGGTGTGTGCAGGTTAGCGAATTAAGTAAAAATTCATTAATCAAACTATTTATGGCGGTATAAAAAATTTTAATTCACTGCCGAACCACGCACTTTATAAATCGACGAATTAATTGTTTTTTTGGGTAATTTTGCAATGGCAGATTGGACGGATTGGCGATTTAAAAATTAAATAAATATTTTATTAAAATATCAATTAATCTAAGATCAAAATAGAGATTACATCAATTTAAACAAAATATTTATGTAAAGATTCAAAAAAATATTCTAATAATGCATTTGAGTACTAATAAAAACAAACATCCTACGTTTATGATATAAGATAATAAACACTAAATAAAAGATAAAATAAATAAATAAACATAGGTCAGTGGCTCACGAAGCCACTGAATCACTGTTATAGAAAATTAGAAATCAAAAATATTTTAGGGTTAATAAAATTAAAAAGATATTTTGATATGAAACATTGAGATTTAGAATTTTTAATTTTTACTTTTTTACTTATGCGTTACGGATATTAATAATTAGGTTAAAAGTTATAAGTTACAAAAGTAATAATAAAATAAAAAATAATTAAGTAATAAGTATTATATGCGAGCGGGCCGGTTGAATAGTGGGTGGAAGT
Source organism: Heliamphora exappendiculata (assembly GCA_034768845.1). Lineage (NCBI taxonomy): Eukaryota > Viridiplantae > Streptophyta > Magnoliopsida > Ericales > Sarraceniaceae > Heliamphora > Heliamphora exappendiculata. The sequence goes on from JAOTRH010118538.1 coordinate 9,391, forward strand.
GATTGAAACCGCCGCCATCAACCGGGTGGAAGTGATTGAAACCGCCGCCATCAACCGACCCGTGTGGTCTCTTTTTCAATCGCCCAATTTGCTTTGTCCATTGATTTTAATTTGTTTGAGTTGGTGGGGTGTGGGCAAATGCTGGGTGGTTGAGTGAGTTGGGTGAATTTTTGAACAATCCTACTTGTACATATACTGTGTTAGGTCGAGTTGACATGGATATTCCACCAAAACTGGGAACGGTGGGGACTGGGTGAGTTTGGTGATTAGTCAGGTGAGTTTGGTGATTAGTCGTCAGGTGCAGGAAGAGCCTACACCTTCTTCCCAAAAATCGGAAGACTTAAAAAAACTAAAAAAATACTTCTTAGTACTTATTGTGTGGTAGAACTTGCCATTGTATGACAGGCCTGACCAAAACTCAATCAATTGTGCACAGGCCTGGTCAGAACTCTAAAGAGTGGTTTGATTTGTAGCACTTAAACAAGGAAATGTATAGGAGATCAACCAAACCATAGATCTTATGTATGTTCCAGTTAGATGGAGTAACTGTTATTTTCTCCACGCATCCATACCGACCACTTAGCTTTGAATCTCCCTTCAAAGTAGGTCAAGGAACGCATTTATATTTTCCAATGTTCCAAGTGCTTGGCTTGTTTGCATAGAGAATTTGACGAGCAAACTGCCTAAGATGACAGTCCTATCCTAGGGAACTCAGAAAATCCCATTTGTTCCCTCATTTCAAAATTGTTCATATTTATTGGTCGGGTTCTCGTGATTTTCTGATTAGCAATTCTGACATCTAGATTTCTACTTGTTTTATAATGCTTTATACTGAAGATAGGACTGTAATCATGCCTGCTTTTTATTTATTTGGTTACAGTTGCAGGCAACATTCAAGGATAGAATTCTAGATGAGGCGACAGCAAGAAACCACAGCACGACAAAAGAAGCCATTGAAGTCGGGGATTCTGCTGGTGTACATCGTATCTTTCTTACCCACTTCAGTCAAAGATACCCGAAAATCCCATTTTTTTATGAAACTCACATGCACAAGACATGCACCACATTTGATTTGATGAATATTAACTTAGTCGATCTGCCTGCGCTTCCCAAAGTTCTTTGGTTTCTCAAAATGCTCTTTAGAGATGAGATGATTGTTGATGAATATGACGATATTGCGAATGTTGTAAGTGCAACTAATTAAATCCAACATGGGTGCAAATATAGTGTCTTATTGTGTTCAAAAATGTCAGCAGGGTTGAAGATGTTGAAAAGGAAGACCACCATTCCGAAATTATTGATGGGTTTGATTTTTTCCTGACGTGATCAGTTTATTGTACTGGACTTCTTTTGGCGCGTTGTCTCTTGAAAATGGTAGAAATGGATGATGAGTATGAGAGCAATGTAGAGGTACGCTTGGTACATGCTGACCATTAATGCCACCTTTACCCCCTTCACTATTGCCTTGTACTTTCAGGCTTACTATGACTTGAACTTTTATATTCCTTAGGCAACTACTGAGGATTGCCATGATATTCTCATGACTTACTGCATAAGCAACTCTTAATTCTCATGACATTCAAATAATTCTGTGGTTGTTATTTTTTGTTAGGCAAAATTATTATAGATTGCATATAGTTTTAACCATGTACATTTTCCTTAAGAAGAAACAAATATGCTCATCGGAGACCTTCCTTGAATCTCAATTTTGAACTGACTTACTCATTGGAATGTGACCTAGAATATCATAATATGCTCTCCGATTTGCATTATGTGAAATAGAAACAAATTGAATCCTTAAGAAGAAACATTGCTTTTGTTCTTCCTAGCTTAGCCAAATATGTAAATAAGAAATAATGATTCCCATCACTTGCTTTCACGTAAGCCAGTTGATTCTTAAATTTTTTTCCAATGCATATCAAATATATTGTAATGCTACAGATTGAATCATCTTTGAATTTATTGGTTTAGAAGTCCAAGAAGGTAAAGTTAGCTTTGAAGAGGAAAATAGGTCAGTCAAAAACGATGCTGTCAATGTGCTATTAAAAGGAACTGCTTCTGAGATAGGGGAGTATGAGCCCCCTCAGGTGCGAGAAAGGGGGTTAAGCCCAACTAAAACTAAGAAGGGAACCCTAGAACCTATGCCTAGAATGGTGGGTAGGACGAAAAAGAAGAAGCTGCTTCAGGAGTTGGGTATTGTTAGTGTACGGAACGTTCCGTAAATTAAATTTATTTAGTGGGTTGAAACGGTGAGATGCAGCGAGGAAGAAATTCATCGGGCCTTCGAGCACTTCAGTTGTCGAGATTGTACAAAACAAATTCCCAAGACAGGCAGCCAGAGGGAGGGGCCCAAGTCAATCCTTCAAACGAAAGAAGAAATGTAAGTGGAGGAGGGGGTCCGACCCCCAAGTCAATCCTCCTAATGAAAGAAGAAATGTAAGTGAAAGTAGAAAACCAGCCCCCCTCCTCTGCTGAGAGAGGGGTATATGTAGAAGGAGAGAGAAATGTCCCATCCCTGCGAGGATGGAATGGGGTGAGATGTTGATGTGACCCGCAAGGAATTTTTTGTGGGGGAGGAGAATTTACTCCCCCCACAGTTAGTCTTAGAAGCAAAGAGAAAAAAAAAGGAAAGAAGGGCATCAGATCCAACAAGAAGATGAAGAATTGTGCTGGGGGAAGCACAGGGCTAGTGGACCATTCCTCCCTGTCAACTCAAGATTTTGTTTACAGGAATATGGCTATCAAAAGAGAGGCTGTTCTAGTTATAGAAAACAATACACTCATTGGCATAAATTTTGATGGCAAAGAGGAGGATGTATTGAAGAGACTGAGAATTTAGAAGAGGCTGATGAAGCTATATGAGATCCTTAACATGGAATGTCAGGGGGTTGGGGAGGAGGGAAAAGGGAAGAATGGTGAGGAAGATCATCCTAAGTAGACAGATCCAATTCCTGATGCTACAGGAGACCAAGTGGGAGGCTGGAGATCAAACAAAGATTAGGTCCATTTGGGGTAGCTCCGATTGCCAATGGGCTGTAGTCGGGGCAAGAGGTAGATCTAGTGGGTTGGTAAGTGTCTGGGACACCTGCTTCTTCACTATGCAACAACAGTTCACAAACTATTACTTCATTTTACTGTAGGGCACCCCATACAATGGGTTCAAGTGCATCATTGGCAACATCTATGGCCCCTGCTCTGAGGCAGAAAGAGCAGATCTATGGGGATCCCTTAGAGACCTAAGAACTGTCTTGATTGATCCCTGGCTTTTAGGTGGTGATTTCAAAGAAATCAAAACCATATCGGAAAGGACAGGCTGTGTGAGGATGAATAAGGGCATGAGGGAGTTTGGCAATTGGATTGAAGACCTCAGATTAATGGATTTACCACTGCATGAGAGGACTTTTACATGGACTAACCTTCAAGAGTCCCCCATCCGGGGCTGAATTGACAGGTTCCTGATCAGTTATGACTGGGCAGATCAGCATAAGCTGCAACAATGGGGTCTTCCGAGACATTTATCAGATCACTGTCCTATTTTCCTCTCTAATGAGATTCTAGATTCGGATCCCAAACCCTTTAGGTTCTTAAATGCATGGCTAACTTGTTCTTCTTTTAAAAAGCTAGTCCAAGAAAGCTGGAACCTAAGTCAAGAAGCTGGATGGAAGGGGTACATTCTGTTTAGCAAATTGAGGTCCTTTAAAGATAGAATTAAAGTTTGGAATGCCAACGTATTTGGGAATGTTGAAGACCTTATTAAGACAGCTACTGAGGAGATTGCAAAGCTGTATTTTCTTGAAGAGAGGGGGGAATATCCATGCCTCTCAAATCAGTACTAAGAGGGAGTTGACAGCAAAGCTATGGCAATTACACCGAAGAGCTGAAAGCTTGTGGAAACAGAAATCCAGGGTGAATTGGCTTAGGCTGAGAGACAGGAATACTTCTTTCTTCCATGCAGTGGCCAACAATAGAGCCAAGAGGAATCACATTGGACAGATTGTCTAAGATGGTAGGATCATGACATTGCATGCTGAAATAAGGGAAGGGATGGTTAAATATTTCTCCCAGGGCTTCAAGGAAGAAGATCACTCTAGGCCTCTTTTTGAATGTGAGATTTCAAGAGTACTACAGAAGGAGGCCAATTGATTTCTCAATTGATTCTCTGTAACTCCTCTCCCTCTTCTGAGCCTATATAAGGATCATCTCCCTCTGTTCAAAACACAACATTCAGAACAGAAACACAGACAAAAATAGAGGGACAGAAGGTGAGGAAGAAGAGATTCAGTTCTTAGATTTCGGAGCAAGCTGCAAGAGAGAGAAAGACAGACGAAGTCCCTCATTATAGATGAGTTTGTTCCGCTCGGCATTCAGTTCAACAGGTTGGCATCTCCGAAAGTGGGAATTAATGATGCTGTTCAGAAGCTGATTGCTCGTGGGTCTTTCTGCTCGGAGTGTTCCGATCTGCGGCTCCCAGCTTGCTCGGCAAAAGCTCCCAGCTTTACTCCGCAAGTGCTTCCAATCATGAGCTTATACTTTGTGGAGATCCACAACTCTAGCTTAACCGGGGTTTCCCATTCTAAAGCTCGACTTCTCAAGACATAGTGTGCTTGGAGCAATACGCTAGACCAAAACAGATGGTGACATGATCAGTACTTCTAAAGCTGAAGCTCAGCAAAATTCGGTAGCCCCAAAATTTGTTTGCACTAGAGATTCTAAGTTCTAAGAAATAAGCCGAAGCTTCCAAAAAACTAAACCCCAGTGATGGTTATTTATAATAGCCGCCGGTTATGGAAGAAGGGCCAACAGTTCCATTGGTTGTTGAACAACAGGGGACGCATTAGCACCTTCCACCGAGGGAACTTAGATAAACACTTGGGATAGGAGACTCCTTCTCTTTCTAAAGCATTTTCCAACACTATGAATAAATGAGCTCAGGAAAGCTCCACAGACGCCTGCTTGATACCTCAGCACTTATGGGTCTTCCTTCAGATCGGCGAAGCTCATGATGGGCAAGCTTGACAACTCACATGCTCAGCAAGCTTCACCACTTCGAGTGTTTTCTTTTAAAGGAAATCCTTACTAAATGGCACCTGAGGTAGTGGTGGATGCGAACGGCTACAGCTTTTCAGTGGATATGTGGAGCTTAGGGTGCCCATATTCTCGAAATGGCAGCGTCAAAACATCATAGGGCTAATATGAAGGGGTGTCTGCTATTATTAAAATTGGGGACAACAAAGATATTCTAGAAGTTCCCAAACCACCGTTCAAATGATTCCACAAGTTTATTACAACTATGCTTGCAACGGAACCGTTTTCTCCCTCCAAATGCGTGCATTCAGAACCTTGAGGTAATTAAACGATTTAATCTAGTTTGTTGGTGTTGGGAGATAATCCAACGCCATAAATATATGCATGCTCGGTGATCCAAAAAATACATGTTTATTAACTTTCAACAATTACAATAATCTGAAATTACAGAAAAATGAAATAACAGAAACAACATGAATAGAACTTGCAAACCGAGTCCT
>JAOTRH010118549.1:0-14913 GCA_034768845.1 Heliamphora exappendiculata
ATAAAAAATATATTAAAAAAATTAAAATCACTACTTTTTTTAATTGAGGCTTAAAATTAATTTGTCTTCCAAAATAAATAAATAAAATTAAAATAGATTTTAACATTAATTATAGATTTTTTAGTTTTATTTTTCACTCTAAGAATCTTATGTTTTTAATTTCTTTTATTGAGAAAAAATTAAAAAATTCTATAGAAAGATAAAAAAAATTAAAATTTATCTAAAATAAACTTATAAACTAAATTTACTTTTTTTATTTTGTGCTTAGTAGGTTTTTTATCTTACGATAAAAAAATTATTTTTAAATTTATTTCAAAAAATAAATTCAAAGTATAATTTATAAAGCCACGAAAACCCTTTGCGCAATAAAGCCCAAAAAATTATTCTTCCACGAAACCCTTGCGCCTCAATATCTTCTCCTGTACACAAAGACGCTTGGTGTCTCTCTATCTTCTCCTGTACACAAATTTAGTCTCTTCTCCTATCAGTTTCTCCCGTTCTCTCTCAACCCTATTTTAGCGCTGTGCACCAAACTAGCCGCCGTCGTGCCGTCGCGCTGTCCCTCGGTCACCGTCGCGCCGTCCCTCGATTGCCATCACGCTGTCTCGCTGTCCCTCAGTGTTTCATTGCTCGCTCGTCGTCCCTTACTCTGTCTCTGCAATCGATCAATCCCTCTCGTCGTTGGTGGTCCAGTCTTCGTCGTCGGTCGTCTACTCCTTTCTATTACGGTATTTCTCTCTCAACTCTCAGGTTTAGAACGAACGTGTGTATATACATATATAGTGTCGATTAGTTGAAGCGGATGTGAATATACAATCTCATCTCAGCTTCTACTATATATATATATATATAATTAGTGTCCATTCTTTCTGCACTTGATTTATGCCATTATATATATCAATGCACAAACTTGTGGATGTATATATACATTTATGAGCTTCAACCCACATTCTCAAATCCCAGCTCTCTCTAATGGAGAAGTTTGATCATAAATAGCAAGTCTTATATGTAATTTTTTATAGAATGTGGAAAACCTGAACAACCTTTGTAGCAAAAACAAAAGACATGCTACTATTTATAAATAAGAATACTTAAAAAATCCTGTTAGGAGGATTTTAAACCTTTAAGTTTATTATGAAATAATGAGGTTTTAAGTAATTAGGCAACTATTTCACTAAGTTTTTATGTAAACTTGCTAACTAAAAACTGTGGTTTATTTACCAGTTAATACATTATTGTGGATAAATCCCTATTCCCTAGGTATCAACACAGTTCTTTGTTATAGAACTTTGCATTTGGATATTTCAAGCTGTTTGAATTAATCAGATATAGATGCTACATCATGCATAATGTGATTAATACATTAATCTAACGCAGGTTTTGGAAAGAAATTATTAAGTAGGTTGTGTTTGTTTTCTATGTTGGTCTATGGTTTGGTTCTAGAATTGGAGGCTCCATTTGTTTAATGTGATTCAGGTTAATATAGTTAATTGCATTTTTGTTGAAGGGTTTGCATTTTTATAGTTTTATATTTCTTATTTTTTTAAGTCACTTTAACAATTTTAGGGAAGAGTTTGATGAATAGGTTCCACGATGCATATATATTTATTAATAGTTTGAGATTGCACTGATTTATGAGGTACTGATTTATGTTACAAATTGGAACTATAAATTCGAAAGTTTATTATATCTTATGATTCTTATTTCTTCAACAATTTAGATGGCTACTAAAGGAGAGATAACTGATAAAATGAGTGTCTTTATGAAAACACGTGATGCGCATGATCCATATGTGATTGCTCTATTGGTAAAATTTAAATTCTTAAGTTATTCTTAAGTAATGATATTGTTATGTTATACTAATGTTTTAAAATGTAGGAAGAATATAATAATTAATTGTTTGCTATACCTGAGCCACTTTGGACGGACGAGGTTTGAGACAAAATATTTCATAACTTGTTAGGACAAGATGGACATGGGAATTGTCGAACATATGGATCTGGTGTGCCTCGGACTACAGTATATGGACAAGATAAGGAATCCTTGCAAGCAAGTTCATATTCAAGAATTTCAGATATCAAACAACAAGTACGTGAGTATGTCACCAAAGATTTTGAGGAGAAGTTCATGGCACAATTCGAGCAGATGAAGGCTTGAATAAAGTTACTTGAATTCCAGACAGAAATAACAGGCTCTAGATAGGTTTACTTGAAAAATTTAAATATTTTTAAATTTTAGTCACTATGATTAAATGCATATATTAAACAAGAGTATTTGTATATATCATAGATTCAGGATGCAGCCAACGGATATCGTGTTATCATGGAGTTTGTGGGAGATGATATAGTTGATAACGAGCGTCATAGTCTTTCTCCATCACCACTTTTTCTGCGACCTGATGGGAAGTATGCTATCTACATTTTGTTTAGGTATATTATTTCTTGCACGATTCTTGAGCTGATAGTGATGTTATAGACTTTCTTAGATTTTACAAATTCTTACTTTCTTACATGTTCAAATGTTAAACCTTCTTAGTTAAACTATTTTAAAGTTCACATATTTATTGTAGTTGGGACGAAAAGTATCATTAGTTTGCTTCAATATTCTAAGATATGATGTGGCGGAGGGAATTGTTGATAGTACGGATCCATTGGAGAAAGTTGAAGGAGTTGCTCTGGGTTCGAAATTTTAGAAGATTTATGCTGATAAAGTCAAAAAACTCAACGCACTTATAGAAAGAACTCGTCGAGGTGTTAAAACAATTAAGGAAGCTTATGGTCGTAATATTGCTTGGCGATCTTGTGATGTAAGTTACGAATAAAATTTTATTTTTTCATATAATTTTATATAAAATTTTGATTTCAAGAATTTCACTACAAGAAAAATAATTTTTTGTGACAAAATTTAATGACGAATTTTATTTATCTAGCTAAAAGTAATATATTAGCAAGAAAACATCAAATTTGTCACTAATACATATTTATTTTATGACAAAATTTAGTTTTTCTCGTAAAAAGTTTCTTAATTATTAGCGAGTAGAATATTTTGTCACAATATGTATTTCTTTTGCAACAAAATTTATTTTTCATCGCAAAAAGGTTTTAATTTTTGGTGACGAATATATTTCGTCTTAATATCTGCCTTTTAAAGACGAATTTTATATCTTCATCACAAAATAATTTTTGATTATTTACTACGAAATAATTTGTCACTAATAATTAATTATTTTGTGAGAATTTTAACATTTTTCTCACAAAAATATACTTTTTCATTGTTGATGATTAATTTTTGTCACAAATTAATAATTTGGCGCGCAATTCTTAAAAGTAGAGAAAATTTTTTATTTATCCTAATTTGTCTCTAGTTTTCCACCCCTTCTCTTACGAGTGCATTTTATGAACCTAATCAAACTAATTGATTGTTTATTCTCTAAGTCCTTCACTTTTTCAAGTCATCCAACTCGTGAGTTTTTTTTTCCGTCTCTTGTAGCGCCTCTCTCCCCTGTGATGACCTGGTATGTTTATATTTTTAGATAATTAACTAATTTTGTTAACACAATTAAATTTATGAAAATAATTTTGATGATATATGTTGGCAAGTTAATTTTGGTACCTAGGATATCAAATATTGATTAACGTTACGGTGGGAGAAAATTTTAATAACGTAATATGATTTAAATTTAAATTAAATCAAAGGTTTAATGTAGGTTAGTTTATAAATGTAAATTATAAAATAACTATTGGTAAAATCTAATGGTGGAGCCTTCTGGAATGTAGTAAAAAATAATAATAATAATAATAATAAATGCATTGATCTTACCCGAAGCCAAGCTCGTAATGTGCGACCAGCCACCGCTGCGCCTCCCTCACTCTACCACCGTGACCTCCGGCGTCGTCTTATAATAAAATTACCAGTTTATTATTTATATACAAACCATATTCAACTACTTTCATCTTACTCATATAAGTATACATAAATTAAAATTTAAAGTATATTTTTAGAAATATAATTTTTAGTTTAAAAGATTTATACTTATATAGTTATATTTTTAAAATTTTAGTATATTTATATTTATAATTTTAAATCTAAGTAAGATTGTAAAAATATAAAAATAAAATTTAACGTGATATATTTTAAAAGCTATAAATTCTAATCAAATTAAAATGAAATCTCATTTAAGTTTTTAAAAATTAATAATAATAACAACATACTAACAGTAACAAAATATGACAAAATTTACTAATTTAAGCAATTATTATATTTTTAGTTCTTATTTTACCCATATATCATTGTTTGTTGCTCACATTCCAAGGGAGCTTTTAATGTACACATTGTTTTCTTGAGTGCACCGTTTAAGTTTTGAAGCAGAATGTACAATTTTATGATGCAAATATTAGTGTAAACTAATGTGTGAAATTAGTAGCTTCCTAATATCTATTTTTTTCCCTCGTGCCTCTCATCTCTCTCACGCTGGGCAAACCCTCGATTCGATTTTACTATACCGCTGCTGTAACTTCTAATACTTTCACTCTCACACCACTAGTCCACTACACTCGGACACCAATGGCGACTGCGATAATGACGACAACGGCAAACTCAAAAGTTGTACTCGCCCTATTCTCCCAGATCTCTTCCCCGAACCCCCCTTCCCGAAACCCCAACTCCCTAGATTTGCTCTTGCTCGTACAAATACAAGACTTCGTATTGGAGGAGAAGGAGGAGCAGCTAATATGGATAAGGATTTCGATTCAAAGCTAAGGGTTCATAACAATTCACCAAACGGCGGGAATGTACAGAGATATAAGAGTTTCGCGTTTAGAGCGCCGCAAGAGAATTTCACAATTCAAGACTTCGAATTGGGCAAGATCTACGGCGTTGGTTCTTTTTCGAAGGTTGGAATTTTCTAATCCTCTCTCTCTCTCTCTCTCTCTCTCTCTCTTTAATTTTTTGGTCCTTGATTGGGTTACTTTTTATATTGTGTTGATTTGGTTAATGTTTCGTTGTAGATTATTGGTGGATTTTGGGGTTTTGAATGATTTTTTAGATTAAATGTCATGTTTCGTTTGATTTTGGATCTTCTAATTTCGTTATCTTGTAAACTTGTCCTAGTCGTTAGCATTTAAATAAATCTGATATCCATATTCTCTTTTCTTCTTCCCATAGATTAGTGGATTATGTTCCTTCAATGATGAAACCATTTGAAATTATATACAACAGGTTGTAATGCTATGCAGCAAACTTTGGTGATATGAGCCCATCAAACCCGATTTAATCCTAAAAACAGTAGGAAATTGGTGTTCCACTTGAAGGATTGTCTAACTAACGCTAGTTTCAAGAATGGGACGATGTCAAGTGTGTAGTATATAACCAAACCAACCCAATTGATTTGCGAGACTCAACCGGGGTTTATCATTCTTCTTTCCTCTTTATCGTGAGAACATTTTAGACATATTGCTACAATAGTCCTGAATTTGATTCGGAAAGGGCTTCACATCATATAGAGGAACTTTCCTATTGCCTAAATATGTGCATGCATTTGAACCAGTGAAATGCTGTTGCATGTTCTCTTAATCCAAGATACCTAGGGAATTGATACCCAAAAGGCTTACTAGATATTAAACATGTAAAAAAAAAAAAACATGGTTAACATGTTTTAGCCTGCAGTACAATGCCAGCCGATAATGTACTTATATTATGTTTTTACTCAGTGTATAATTGTATAAAAAAACTTCTTCAGTACTTGAATAGTATAATGAGGAGCTAAATGAAGATTCAAATCGATTATTAACAGTTTTGCCCAGTGATACCCAATGGCAGGAACTTCAATCATATTGTTCTAGTAATTCGATATTGCTTTAATTTTGGGAGTGGAGATTATTCATCTACTGGTAAAGACTCTATTTGATTAGCCATTTTATATACATAATTTTGCATAATAATTATTTTTGTAAGTCATTATTAAATATGTTATAACTGTATAACATAAATGAAACAATAATAAAATTATTAACTCACGACACATGTACGAAAAGGTTCAAGCACCGGCACTAACACCTCCATAGACACTAAATAAAGTTGTAAAAACTCACGTCACATGCACGAGATGTCCAAATTATGAGTTCGTGCTCCGTCTGCATTTTTCTTGAAACTTGGTTTGAAAATAGAAACTTGGGGGTTGCTTTGATTAGGGGTGCTTTGGTTGGGAGTGGCTATGGGTGTGCCCCAAATTGTTGGTTTTTGGTGAAAGTTCTGTTTTAGAGGTGTCAAAGTGCTGGTTTTTGGTGTCAAAGTGCTGGATTTTAGTGCAGTGTTGAGTTTGTGTGCTGAGTGTTGGCTTTGAGTGGTGTTTGCTTTCGGTGTTATTTGTTTTGGGTGCTCCTTTTAAGAAATGGTGTTTTGGCTTTTTGCTATTTGCCTTCCGTGTTGTTGCTTAATGTTGCTTTATGTAGTATTGCCACGGTTGTCATTTAGGAATTGAACATGGATATCCAATTAGAGTTTGTGATGCAAATCTTTCTCTTACTGATATTTGATTATGAAGTTAAAATATTTAATTTTATAAATATGAATTTTGAGAATTTGACGTGGTTATTCTATTATATTTGCAGATTGGATATGGATTGAGTTGGTGGGGATCTTAAGATCCTATGTATATTATGTTGCTTGCATTATTACAGGTTATTTTATAAACTTGGAATATCCAAAAAATAGGAAGAATTCTGCCAAATTTTATAAACAATTTAACACTTATAATATTTTTTTCGTTTTTTTAGCTGCAGGTTGTTCTATATATATAGAAGATGCCGCTAATTGATTGTGACATAAGATTTGTTTGATTATTATCGTACTAGTATAGAAGGTGAGAAAAAGAAAGATTATTTGAGTTTCTTTTTATTTGTTTTTATTGTTTCAAATTTTGCTTTTAAATGTTTTTCTTTTTGTTTTAGTATTTTTAACCAATAAAATAATATATTAAAAAAATAGCTAAATTTGGTGTTTGGAATAATTGTTTGGGTTGTACTATGATGAGAGAATAAACTAATAGACAATAAATAATAATTTTGGTTTAACTTGAAGAGTTGACATTTTCAACTTCAATGACACCAATATCTATATTCTGCTTTTTCTGAGTTTTTTTGTTGTTGTTGTAGATAGATTCTTAGCAATATAAAGACAATTTATTGTATAAACTATATATCATTTTGATATTTTTCTTATTGTGTTTGCAAATTTGCTACAAAAAGAAAATGACGTTAAAGAATTTTGTGTCGTGATATTTTAAATATTATTTTATCAGATGAAACATCTTTTTCTTGTTCATTTATTTTGAACGAATTGTTTGATACATCTTTTTGAAGTTAGAAGTACATTTACATTATTATGTAGACAAATTAAAAATTTATATTTGATTGTTGTGGTGAATTTTAATTAATTTTGTCATTCATTCTATCTATTTGCGATGAAATGGTTTGCCACCATTTACATTATAGTAGCAACGAAATTTGTTTTGTCACAATAATTTGATTTCGCGACGATTTTGTGACAAATTTAGTCATCACTAATTGTTATTAACAATTTAGGTGAGGAAAGTTGTCACAAAATTGTTTGTCACTAATTATTTTCATTTGCGAGGAAATAACATTCGTTGCAAATTGCCTTATATTGCAAGGAAATATTTTGTCACAAATTCAATATATGCAAAAATAGTTTTTCATTTTTCGTGACGAAATAATATTTATGACGAATTTTTTTGGTCAATAATTCACTTTTTTGTGACGAAATATGTTTTGTGACGATTACTTTCGCCACTAAAGATGACAATAAATCGTTACAAACGACATTTATTTGGCGAGGAGTCAAGGTTTTTCGTCACAAAATATCAAAGTTTTAGTGAGGAATTAAATTTTCGTCACGAGATACTTTATACAACGACCCTTTAGAGACAAAAGTAGAGATGATGCATTTTCGTCACGGAATCTATTAGCGATGAAATACATAGATTTAGAGACGAAATCATTTCATCAATAATGACTTATTTTGTTGTAGTGCCTATACCTTTAGCGTACACAAATTCAAATTTTCAGTTCGATAAAGATTCACGTAAGTTTATCTCAGAAGATGTGTTTACCTTAGGAGGTAAAGCTATTAGTTGGAGAAGTATTAAGCAATCATGCATTGCTGATTCCACTATGGAGGCCGATAACGTGACAGCTTTTGAAGTAGGCAAGGAGGTCGTCTAGCTCTGAAACTTCCTGTTGGATTTAGATGTGGTGCCTTAAGTCAATCGGCTATTACACTTTACTGTGGCAATAGCGGAGCGGTTGCAAACTCGAATGAGCCAAGAGTCTACAAAAAAAGAAAGCACATTAAGTGTAAGTATCACATGATATGAGAAATTATACAGAGGGGTGATATTATTGTGACCAAAATTATATCATGAGATAACCTTGTAGATCCTTTTGCAAAGAGCCTTCCGACTAAGACTTTCGATAGCCATGTAGAGGGCATGAGAGTCAAATGTAGGGCAGCATAATTTTGAGTATAAGTGGAAGATTGTCAGGGTTGTATACTAAAAACCATGAATTTATTTTGATTTTAGTATTTTATTTTATTTTTAATAAAATTATTTTTTTATTTTATAAGAATCTTAATGAGTAATGTATGCAATATCATTTCTTTAATATTATGCATGGTTGCCCTTTATTCTGTATAGTATTTAATCTTGTGTGTAGAGTACGATTCGTTGGATGTAAAATTGTCAATATCATTGTTTTTATAAACGATTTTCGGTAAAAAAATTAACTGGATAGACAAACGCTGAAAATGGGCTCCAAATAAGACTTTTGACGTTGAACAATCAAAATTAAAACCCGTACAACCAAAGTTAATTTAAAAAAATACAATTTACTACTCAAATCTTCAACTACATTCTTGATTTCAAATTGAAGCTCCCATCAGATCTTCTACTGTATTGCCTTATGCAATTTTCGAATGTAGTGTGGGCTACAATCTATCGAAAACTCATATTGGTAGAATCCAGACAGCTTTAGTCTTGAAAATAAGTTATGAATATAGTTCAGCCTACTCGCATATTTATAGGGCTACAGTAGGGACCTTTGGAGTAATTATGAATCAAATTTCTAGTGGAACATAGATATGTATCTAGCGGTTTTCGCAATTAAGCAAACCTCATAGCGGTATCTGCAATTATGCAAACCTTGCATCGATTTCTGTAATTTTTATAAAATACTAAATTACAGTTCACACCACTAAAGAACTATAATTGCACTCTGACCCATAATCTCAAGACCATCTTGCATTGAGCTCCTGTTATTAAATGCTTAATATTTCTCCCCACGTTAAGGTTTCGGATACCCATCAATTAAATTTAATTACTGATAATTTAATTTAATCAGCATCTCAAAATTCTTTAAGCCCTTCCGCTTAACTAATTTGACCCCCGAATAATCAAATCCACCTATTGGGTTTGGCTCGGTTAAAACTTATAAGCTTTCTTAAGAGGGTATCGTCAATCCAGATCATTCGAGATGTGGATTACGTCAATAATTAATATTTACCATAAAAATAATACCGCTATCCATCTCACGGGAAATATAGACCCACATAAAATTGCACCCTCTAATGGGTCAAAACAACGAATATTAAATATACACAAATCAATAATTATTTCAGGATTAA
This sequence comes from Heliamphora exappendiculata, assembly GCA_034768845.1. NCBI lineage: Eukaryota > Viridiplantae > Streptophyta > Magnoliopsida > Ericales > Sarraceniaceae > Heliamphora > Heliamphora exappendiculata. The sequence goes on from JAOTRH010118549.1 coordinate 9,700, forward strand.
GAGCATAAGGGCTATCATAATAACCTTGGGATGTGAATTAATTTATATAATCAGTATAAAATTAATTACCCCAATGTGTTCCATTCAATACATAGAAAATATATTAGCACAGAGAGTCGAAATAATAAACGACGCTATTATCTGTTCCCCGTAATTAAGACAGGCCTACTAAAACTCTGTGCTACAGTCGTATCGATGGTATGTCCATTTCCATCTAAACTGTGAATATAAAACTTATATTTTACAAAACGTAAAATTTGATCTTCTGTGTGTAAGCCGTACTCTACACACTAGATTAAATACTATATAGAATAAAGGATATCTTTGCATAACATTAAAAAAATGATATACATACATTGCTCATTAAGATTCTCATAAATTGAAAACTTAATTTTATTAAAATAAAATTAAATACTAAAAATATGGTTTTCAGTATACCAATCCTAACAATCTCCCACTTATACTCAAAATCATGCTGACATATATCTGACTCCCATGACCTTTACATGACTATCAAAAGTCTTAATCGGTAAGCTCTTTGTAAAAAGATCTGCAAGGTTGTCTCCTGATACAATCTTGGTCACAGTAACATCAATTCTTTGTATAATTTTTCGTATTATGTGATACTTACGCTCAATGTGCTTTCCTTTCTTGTGGACCCTTAGCTACTTCGAATTTGCAACTGCTCTGCTATTGTCACAATTAAGTGTAATAGCCGACTGAACTGAAGGGACCACCTCTAGATCCAACAGGAAGTTTCTCAGCCATTTTGGCTGCTTCAGAAGCTGCCACATACTCGGCCTCCATGGTGGAATCAGCAATGCAGGACTGCTTTGATACTCCTCCAACTTATAGCTCCACCTCCTAAGGTAAACACATATCCTAAGGTAGACTTACACGAATCCTTGTCAGACTAAAAATCTGAGTCTGTGTACCCCAAAGATACTAGACTATCTGCCTGGTAAACCAACATAAAATTCTTAATCCTTTTTAGGTACTTGATTATATTCTTTACCGTAGTCTAATGCTCCTGCCTTGGGTTATACTGATATCTGCTAACCATGCCAACGGTAAAGCAGATGCTGAGTCTAGTGCAAAGCATAGCATGCATGGGGTTTTCTACTAACAAAGCATAAGAAACTGCCTTCATCTTTTCTATCTCATCAGGTGTCTTAGGGATTGTTATTCGGATAGAGTGATTCCATATCTAAAAGGGAGAAACCCTTTCTTGGAATTCTACATGCTAAAATGAGTAAGAATATCATCGATATACTTTACTTGTAAAAAGCCCAACATCCTTTGTTTTTGATTCGCACAAGCTTGATCCCAAGGATATCTCGATGCCTGCTTAAGTCCATAAATGGATCTGTTAAGCTTGCACAACATGTGCTCTTGGCCCTTTGCAATGAATTTTTTTGGTTGTATCATATAGATACACTTGTCAAGACTTTCATTAAGGATAGCAGTCTTGACATCCATTTGCTAGATTTCATAATCGAAATGAGCAGCAATTGATAAGAGAATTCAGATAAATTTAAGCATGGCTACCGGCGAGAAGGTTTCCTTATAATCGATCCCTTCTTTCTGAGTAAACTCTTTAGCAATAAGCCTAGCTTTGAAGGTTTCAACCTTCTCAGCTGCTCCTCTCTTCCTCTTGTAGATCCACTTGCATCCAATGAATTTTATTCCTTCAGGTAGTTCTACAAGTTTCTAAACCTAATTGGAATACATAGATTTCATCTCTGAATTTATAGCCATTTGCCAAAGATTTGCATCTTTGTCTTGAAGTGCTTCATTGTAGTTATAGGACTCGATATCTAGTTCTGTCTGGATCTTGTCAAAAGACTCTCTCAAAAACATATACCGATCAGGTTGCTGAACAACCCTCCCACTACGACGAGATACTACCTGTGTCTGTATACTAGCAGTAACACGCTATGCAGAATCTAAACCCTGTGCATCAGCACCATGTTCATGATTTGCACCTGTCCCGATAATCCGCCCACTACAACGAGACAATGGGATATCAGTGACTTTTGGTTCCTCTTCCGTTCTATTAGTATTTCTTTTAAATTTTTCAGAACAATATTGCTTTTGGGCCTGTGGTTCATAATATAATCTTCTTCTAAGAATCAGACATTTATGCTAATAATGACCTTCTGATCATTAGAATTATAAAATAGACCACCCTTCATTCCCTTGGAATACCCCATAAAAAATAGACTTCTGTCCTTGGTTCTAACTTACTCGTATTTCCATTCTGCATGTGCTGGATATTTTTAAATCCGAATGTGTTTCAGACTAGACTTATGCCCGGTCCACAATTCTGTAAGAGTTGAAGCCCATGTCTCTAATGTGAGTTCCCAAAATGAATCGGGTAATCCTGAATAACTCATCATGGACCTTACCATTTCTATAAGAGTCCTATTCCATTTTTCTACTACACCATTCTGCTGTGGAGTACCAGGTGCAGTCAACTGGGATATAATCCCTTCTAATGACAGGTAGTACCTAAACTTTCCAAATAGGTATTCCCCACCACGGTAGGATCATAATGATTTGATACTTTTGCCCAGATGCTTCTCTGCCTCCGCCTTGAATTCTTTGAATTTTTTAAAGCATTCAAACTTTCGGTGCATCAGGTAAATGTATTCATACCTTGAGTAATCATCAATGAAACTGACGACGCACTCAAAGCCATCTCTAGCCCGAATTGTCATAGGACCACACACATCAAAATGAACCAATTTCAATGATTCTTTAGCTCTATAGCCTTTGACCAAAAATGGCCTCTTGATCATCTTACCCTCTAAACAAATTCACAGACTGAAAGTACCTCCACTTCTAATGAACTCAAAGGTCCATCTGCTACCAGTCTGTTTATCCTTTTTAGATTAATATGACTCAAACGTAAGTGCTAAAAAAATGTTTAGTTCATTAAAGAATGAAACTTTCTCTTATATCGTAAATTAGATATGTTATTCAATTCAGTTAGTTGTAGTGTAGGAGAGATAGGAGATCAGACATACAGATCATCCACCAATGCACCAAAATAAATAAAATGTTTATTTTTCTTCACAACAACAGAGTCATCAAAATGAACAGAATATTTTTCATTTACTAAACTCGAGACTGAAATTAATTTTTTTCTAATCGAAGATACATAAAGATAATCTTTTAGAAGTAATATCTATCTCTACTAAAGCTGACAGTGAGATCTCCTACTGGAACTGCTGCCACCCTTGGAATATTTCTCCATCATTGAGCTGCCTAGTTTCTTGGAACCCCTGCAAAGAATTATAGACATGATTAGTGGCTCCCGTATCTGCACACCAGGTTCCGATAGATAACACCGCTAAACATATTTCAACCACCAGTGAATATAAATTACCTAGTTTGCTCTGCTTACTGAGAAAAACCAGACACTACTTTTTCCAATGCCCAAACTGGTTACAGTGATAGCACTTACCTCTCGGCTTCTTCACACCAGTTTTTGGTCCCTTAATTGCTTTTGGAGCTTCGTCTCCCTATGTCTGAACTTTTTTCTTCTTCTTGCCTTTCAGTTTATATGAAGAATCTTTCTTAGCCACATACGTAGAACCTGACTTCCTAAGAACACCCTCGGCTACTTGAAGTTCCTTAACAAGTTCTGCCAATGAAAATCTGAGCTTGTTCATGGTATAGTTTAGGCAAAATTGCTTAAAACTTTCAGGCAGTAACTAGAGTAAAATGTCGACCTGGGTTTCCCCATCAATTTCAACTCCTAGGACCTCCAGTTCATTCAGAAGACTGATCATCTTCAGAACATGATCCCTAACTGGGGTGCCTTCAGCCATGTTTGCATTCATTAAAGATTTTATGGCCACCTGCCTAGCAGCACGATTATGACCTCCAAATATTTTTTTGAGGTTTATAATCATGTCATAGGCACTGGGCATAGATTGATGATGATGCTGTAAAACATTTAATATTTAAGCCAAAATATAATAGCGAGCTATCTAATCAGCTTTCTGTCACTTCTGATGGGCCTGGGTTTCCTGTTCGGTTGCCCCACATCTGGTACTGGTGGACATATCTCAGTTAATACAAATTTATAATCCTTGGCAATTAAGACAATGTCCAAGTTTCGTTTCTAGTCAACATAGTTTGGTCCCGTAAGTTTGTTTTCTTTGAGTTTGAACTAAGTGGGTTGAAAGCCATTTTAATCCTGAGAATCACATAATTAAAAATACCGTTAATTATGATGAGCAAAATTTTGAATTTATTTTAATTTGGTTCCCTCTACAATTTTAAAGGATATTCGCCAGCAACCTAGTACCCTGTGAATAGCATGTTTCGATGGGAGGACGTCTACTATCTAGACAACTGACTCTGCTAAGTAAAATTAAGTAGCTGACAAAGTTTCGATCCAGTATATAATAGAAATGACTCAAATGGAGAGGATATTATTATATACATCTAAATGTTAACCACCACCTAATCCTAAATCAATCGCTTCGCAATGAACCCTTCAGATGGAGAAGTGATTCATACTAACAATTATCTAGAATTATCTCCAAAAGAAGTTTGTACTAGCGATACCGTAATTAATCGGTCCGATGGGGAGGAAGGCCTTACTGCTAACACGCATGATTTAATTACATCGCCTACCAACTGGTGATAGAGACCGCATGATTTATCTATGAATAATTTTTCTCTCCCACTTGTATTTTAAAAATATTTTTTAGGGTTATAAACTTTTATTTAATTAAAATAAATTTATTAATTTTGAAAGTCACATGATCTGAAAGAATCAAACATCTTTCTGTGTACATGATTTCAAAGATTTTGGTTTACCAAACCATCCTTTCGTGTTTAAATGCGTAATAAATAAAATTTAATAAATACACAGTTTTTTCTTTAGCTTTTTAGCTAAGGTAATGATTAAAGGCATTTATTTATTTTATTTTTTATTCCACATTTTTTGAAAAATAATAATTTGTTTAGATTAAACATTTTTCTATTTAATTAATTCAAAATCTAGAATTAATTTTTACGTTTTTTCAATATATCCGATTTTATGAAAAATCATCTTAAACTTGATATTTTTTTTAAAAATAAAATATTTAAAGTTTTTTCATTTAATTAAAAAACTTAATTTTATTTTTTATTACAAAATATTTTAATTAAAACTGAATTTTTTAAATTAATTAAATTAACAAGATAAATAAACAT
>JAOTRH010118560.1:0-14913 GCA_034768845.1 Heliamphora exappendiculata
TTCTTTCTGCTACACTATTCTGCTGCAGAGTGCCAGGTGCAGTCATTTAGGATGTAATCCCTTCTGATGACAAGTAGTCCTTAAACTCTCCAAAGAGGTATTTCCCACTATGATCGGATCATAGCGATTTGATACTTTTATCCAGACGCGTCTCCGTCTCTTTCTTGAATTCTTTAAATTTCTCAAAACATTTAGACTTACGGTGGATCAGTTAAATGTATCCATACATTGAGTAGTCATCATTGAAACTGACGAAGTACTCAATGTCACATTTAGCCCGGATTGTCATAAGACAATACACATCAGAATGAACCAGCTCCAACGGTTCTTTAGCTCTATAGCCTTTGGTCGAAAAATGTCTCTTGATCATCTTACCCTATAAGCAAGATTCACAGGCCGAAAGTGTCTCCACTCCGAATGAACTCAAAGGTCCATCTACTACCAGTCTATTTATCATTTTTAGATTAATATGACCTAAGCGTAAGTGCCTAAGAAACATCTGATTCATTAAAGAAGGAAACTTTCTCTTATATGATAATATAGATGTATTATTCGTTTCAGTCAGTTGCAGTATTGGAGAGATTGGAGTAAAAATATAAAGATCATCCATCAATGTACTAGAACAGGTAACCCGTTTATTATCCTTAATAACTACCGAGTTATTAAAATAAATCAAATATCCGTCTTTAGCCAATCTAGAAACGAAAACTAAGTTCCTTCTTATGGCAGGTAAATAAAGACAATCTCTCAATATTAAATCCCGATCTCTACCAAAATTGAGAGTGAGCTCTCCTACTGCAACTGCTGTTATTTTTGTATTATTGGCCATATGCAGGTTAATCTCCCAATCACTAAGTTATCGAATTTTCAAGAATTCCTACAATAAATTGTAGACATGATTAGTGGCTCTCATATCTACACACCAGGTACCAGTAGATAACACCGCTAAATATGTTTTCACAATCAGTGAACAGAAATTATCCTATTTTTTCTGCCTTTTGAGAAATACTGGACAAAGCTTTTTCTAGTGTCAGGTCTGGTTGTAGTGAAAACATATGTCTTTTAGTTTTTTTACACTAGTCCGTGGCCCACTAACTACCTTAGAAACCGTGCCTCCTTGTTTCTAAACCTTTTTCTTCTTCATGCCTTCGGCCTAGAGGAAGAATTTTTTTCAGAAACAAACACATTTTTTGGTATTGAAGAAATACCATTTGTAGTTAAAGGTATATCCAAATTACATTTTTAGTCAACAAAATTCAGTCCCGTTAGTTTATTTTCTTTGAGTATTAAAGCGAGTGGGTGGAAAACTATTTTAATCCTAAGAATCACAAAATTAAAAATGTCATTAATTATGACGAGAAAAACTTTAAATTTATTTTAATTTAGTTTCTTCTACCATTTTAAAATTAATTCGTCAGTAGCCTGGTAACCTGAGAGTAGCATGCCACGATGGGTAGACGTCTACTATCCATCATAAAATCAGACATGTCAATTTTTTTTAATTTTACTATTTAGGCGACTGACCATGCCAAGTAAAATTAAATAGCTGACATAGTTTCGGTCTAATATATAATAGTAGTGACTCAGATGGAGAGAATAGTAATATATACAGCTAAGTGTTAACCATCAGCTAATCCTTAATCAATCGTTTCGCAATGAACCCTTCAAATGGAGAAGTGATCCACACTAATAATTATCTAGAATTATTCCTAAAGGAGGTTTGAACTGGCGATACCGTAATTAATCTGTCCAATGGAAAGAAAGGCCTACGTGTTGGTATGATTAAAAAGATAAGCACTATTCATAATAGCATTAGGGTATGAATTAATTTATATAGTCAATATAAAATTAATTACCCAAAAAAGTCCCGTTTAATACAGACAAAGTGTATTTCCATAAAGAGTCGGAACAATAGACGACGCTATTATCTGTTCCCGTAACCAAGACATGCCTGCTAAAATTTTATGTCACAGTCGTACCGATGGTATGCCCGTTTTCATCTAAACTGTGAACACAAAACTGATATTCTGTAAAACCTAAAATATGATCTTCTGTGTGTAAGCCGTACTCTACATACCAGATTAAATACTATACAGAATATTGGACATCCATGCATAACAAAAAATTATATGCATACATTCCTCATAAAAATTCTCATAAAATTAAAATTTAATAAAATTAAATACTAAAAATATGATTTTTCAGTATACCAACCCTAACACTCCAAGATTGGGAATAAGTCTATCCCGAAAATGTAGAGAAGGAATGCATGAGCTACCCACTCGAAGTGATGGGCCTTGGTATAAATAAAATGATAAAATGTCTTTTTCAGCCACGTATAGTAAATGCTGCCCTTATCGATGGATGAGGGCACGTGACTCAAAAGGTGTGTAACAGCTGCTGGGCTTTGGCAGATGTTTGGGTCATAAGGAATCAGGTAGCTACCCACCCGAATCCCCGTAATGAGAGCAAAGTCAAGAGGGGTGAGGGTCACCTCGAAGGACGACAGATGATAGGTGTTGGTGGTGTCCCACCATCTCTCGGCCAGGGCAGTGAGTGTGAATCTATCATTGTTGGTGCCCGACAGCGTCTCGATGAACCCTCCAAAATTGGATCCATCTATAATCTCTTGGCAGCGGAGTGGCAAGGCAGTATACCACTGGAAGACGTCAAAAGAGCCACCGAATCCTCAACTATGCAATCTCCCCTAAAGTAAAAAAAATAGATCAGTAAACAACGAAGACGAAACAAACAAATCAATGGACAAAAACAATAATAGGAGCCATAATAAAACCAACGATAAAATGAGAATAATGACAGAACAATGACGAAACATGCAATCTCGCCTATTTTTTCATTGTTGTTATTTTAAAGTCCAAAGTTTCATCCCATCCAAAAGCAAGGGTCCATCTGAGTTAAGGTCTAAACCTAGATAAAGTCCAACGTTTCCAATCAAGTCCAAACTCCAATTCAATCCAAACATCAGACTCAAATATTCAAGATAAATTCAAGTTCAAATGACGAGACAAGTTCCATACATTCGATATCAAACAAAATGATCAACCATTCAAAATAAGCTTCTAATCAATGAAATAATGAAAAAAATTCAAATCTCAGCTTACCTCAAGGTTCTGGGCCGAGATGTGGTCGTCACGGCACCATAGGAGAACTTCTCGCTTGGCCACCACGTTAGGAATGATGAATCTCTTTGTGGCCGGCTTCCGTAGCCGGTGAGCCGCTGGATGGTATGTCGCGAGGTTGAATACCCCTGGCATCTCAGGCACCCTCTCAACTTTTGGTGCCTCCTCCTCAGCCGTGGCATCACCACCTTCCACCACACCGCTGTCACCTTCACCGAAAACCCCCCTGTTGCCGTTGGCACCCACCGAGACACCCATACTACCGCCGACCACACCACCGTCACCCCCACCTCCGGTGCCAACTGCCTCCTCACCTACAAACCTAAAACCACCACCCATGAGGGCCGAGAAAATTACTGCGATAAGGGAAAGCAAAAACATGGTGACTCGAGAGAGAGGGAGTCAATCGAGAAAAGGAGAGAGGAAGTCGAGAGTGAGAAAGGAAGTTGAGAGAGTGAGAGAGGGAGAGGGATTAGAGAAACGAGAAAGAATAGAAGTTTGGATGATTTGTGCGAATGAGAAATTCAAACTGTCATAGACCGTATGTACTATCATCGATCTCGTGGTTGCGAAGTCCGAGACCTTTAAAATTAGGGACCACAACTTTTATTCAAACGTTTCTCATGACCATAAACTTAATGTTCAGGCCACCATCGCCTTAGGACAAAATAGTGCTGGCCGCGACATCCAAAAATAATGGTTGCCATATTGTTGTATGCCCCCACCTGTTTGGACCTTAGAACTACCCCAGTGTTGGTTTTGAACGAATCAAATACTTTTTTGGCCTTTCTTTATATTCTAAACGCCCCTTTGAAACCCTGGTCCTTGACACAATCAAAAACTGAAAGGTTTATTGTACTGGTCCTTGTCACGACCTAAAACTGATAAATTTACCCTACCGATTCTTGTCATGACCTAAAATCGATAAGTTCACCTCACCGGTTCTTATCACGACCTAAAACTAATGAGTTTACCACTATAAAAAAAATCAATCACCTCATAACCCTAAACTGACTCATCGGTTCTCATGATTCTAAACTGACTCATCGATCCTTCTCATGACCTTAAACTGACCAATCAGTCATTGTCACAACTTAAAACTAATGAGTTTGTCCTCTTCGGCCTTCCTCACAACCTTAAACTAATTCAATGGTTCTCGCTATGACCTAAAACGCCTTTAGCATCCGAACCTCCTTATGACCCTAAACTGATTCGTCGGTTCTCGCATGACCTAAAATTGCCCCCTAAGAGTTCGGTCCCCATCACGACCTTAAACTGACTCGTCGATCCCCGCACAACCTTAAAATGCCACTTTTATCTGATCGGTCCTCCTCATGATTTTAAATTGACTCATCGGTCTCTTCATAAGCTAAAATTGATCACCTTCTGATCGGTTCTCCTCACGACCTTTAACTGACTCATCGATCCTCCTTATGACCTTAAATTGACTCATCGGTCCTTTCACAAGTTAAAACTGATTAATGATTTCTTGGTTTGTGTTGTGACCTTAAACTTTCTTGCATTATACCTATTTGCATCATACTATACCTGTCATGTATTATGATTAACCTATTTTCATTATATGCGCTGCCCCACAAACTATGACTGGTCTGATCCCTTATAATAGGGGTACATAGGAAGCTTGATGAAAATTCGAGTTCGACCACGCTTTTTTACATATTTTATTTGTGCCTAAGAGTAGCGACTTGTTCAATCGATTTGCCTATGAAGTTTTGACATTTACTTACGCCACGAGTTATTGCAAGCTCTATCAAAGAGGGGCAATTGTAGACACCCAATTTGACCAAGTTGAATTTTAGGCACCCGTCTCGAATGCGTTTCAATGACGAAAATATGAGAATTATGCTTAAAGATACTCCCAAGTAAGAAAAATCACGAATACGTTTCAAAACCACAAATAAAACCACCAAGAAATCACGAATACATTTCATAGTCATTTTTATTTTGTTCCAATGCTCACAAGCACACTGAACACGTTAAAAACTTCCTGAGGTTTTAGAACATGATGGTCGCGACCTTCTAGTGTCACGGTTGCATGCTTTGTTAAACCTACAGTCATTGCCATGACCTGTTTGCATATGGCCGATACATTTGTGCCTTAAATATGCACGACAACAACATTCTATTATTAGGGCCGCGACATCTGTTTAGAGGCTAAAAGCATGAAAACTCCTTTCAAAACTATATGATATTCGTTTGTTTCAAAGTTTTCTCCCACTTTCTCACTCTGTTTAGCATTTACTCTTTTTTGTACCTCAGTTTATCTATTTGTTGGGTAATGAATGGTAGATGTAGCCTAGATCAAATGAGCTGTGATCTCCACTCTGTACACCTCATTTTTTATGTGTTCTATGGTTATAAAGACATAATGGCTGCGTCATTTTAATGTCACGGCCATGTGTTTGGTAAACATCGCAGTAATGGCCGTATTTAGTTGCTAACAGCCGCAACATTGGTTTCCATATGTCATGGTTGCTACATCTTTTTCTTACGGTCATGAGGTTTTGTGAGGCTAGTGACATGAAAAATGTATTTTGTACGCTATATTATCTTCTTTTAACATCCTTTGTATTCTTCTTTGAGTTATTGCTTGTATAGAGAAGAAGGATGGTGGAACTAACCTAGAATAAATGGGTTATGGTCTCTATCTTGTATATCTTTTCTATTTGAGTCTGTTTTAGGCATAGTATGTCGAATATGGTCTTTCTGAACCGGTAGAAACCATGGCCGCAAATTTTATTTGTCACGACTGTGAGCTTTTTCATTCTGTTCCTCACGATAACCTTATATTTGTCATGATCGCATGTTTTATGACTTATTTTGTCACGGCCGCAATATTTGTTACTACGGCCATGAGTTTTTATGTATGTCCAGTAGCTTAAAATAGTGTTTACGTCTTCTATATTCATTTTATATAGCCTGTTTATAGCATGTTAGAGGAAAAAATATCGTTACATGACCCTTAGGTCCCCCGTTTGTTCATTTTATCGTTTATTCACATATTTTTTTTACTTTTCTTTGCTCAAATGATATGTGTGGTATTTTTAGAAATAATAACCAAGTTGCATGACCGTAGGAATCATAGTTAAGATTTTGTTTCTTTGCTTGCTCTTGTTTGAATTCTCTTTAACCTCCCGCTCTATACATGTTATCTTTAAAAAGTTTACAATAAAAACCAATCTTGATAAAAAGTAAAGGCTAATCTCATGGTTGGGCGAAAATGGTGCCTAACATATTCCCTTTTCGTACCTTAGCCCACAAACTCTCTTTTCTCTGATTACGTTTTTAAAAGACCCGTACCATTTTATTTTTATTTTTATTTTTCTTGATTTTTCTCAAAAATCAAGTGGCGATTTTATTTTTTTAAAAAGGGTGCTCAGATATCTTGAATTTTTTGATTTTGAAAAGAAAATAATATTCTTTTAAAAAAATAATAAATATCTGGTACATCCCACAAGACAAAAACACATGCAATTAGTAACACTAATGAATTGTTGGCTTCGAACGATTATGAGACTAGGTAAACTTTTCTTAATTTGAGTTTGGGCCGTAATTTTATTTTTAGGTTTTGCTCTTTAGTATTTTAACCTTAACCCTAAATTTGAATTCAATAGTATGACTTTTACTGATTCCCTGATAAACCTCAAACCTAAAACTGACCCTTAAGAGTTTTTCTCACAAAAACTCTCACAAAAATTTTTCAAGAGCTTAAATACCTCTTTAAACAAGACACGAATAATTAAAAACTCTCAATGAATAGATAAAAACAATTAAATTTAGAGAGATAAAATTATAAGGCTTAAGAGAGATAAAAACTTGAATGACCTTGACAGAATGCTTTGATTGTGTGTAATACTTTTCAAATTTGAAGTATTTATCTCTTATGGAGACCTTGAATAAAATATGATCGTTCATAGTAACTTGAAGCATTAAGAAAAATAAAAATGCTGTTTCAATCCTATTTAGCTTGAAATTTAAACTAAACCCAAATGTGCCAACACATTTTGAAAAAGTCTCGACACTTTACTCCACTGATTCTACCAAATCATAGGTCTAACATATGAGTTTAGCACATTAAGTTCTATAATTATATATTATTAGTACATCAATGCATTTCATACATCATCAAAATTAAATTCAAAGGTCTAACAATCTTCACTTTTTTATGATGCATACATTTCATGAATTTAACTCAAAAATAGATTACTACCCCTAAAGTAATGCATCCAGCATCTTCAAGAGAAAAATAATTATTACACAAGTAATAGTTGGGATACCAACTGAAACTTGGAATATCAACTACAATATGAAATATTGTTTTAATAAATCTACATACGTCTTCCCCTTTGATCTTCATTTGATCAATTAAATTCATATATTTTTCTCCACTTTTGACATCATAAAAATATATATGGCTCATCATATTTTAAAAAGTATGCCCACAAGAGATGAGAAAAAAAGTACTTAGTAAGTATAAATTATTTTTTCTCAAGAACTGTTACAAATTAAAACTTATGAGCAATTTTTTGAAAAAGAGTTTTTTCTTTAAGGAATTACAGACGCATATTTGTCAACAACAAAGAAAAAAAAACTTTCTTCCCCTATGAAGGTGTTTTTTCCTTTTAAAGTGACATTGAGCAATTCATCTATATATCATGTAAAATTTGAACACTTGTGAAAAAAATGCAAATTAAAAGATACATATGCAATTTTCATGCAAATATAATTGAGTACTCAATAGAATCATTTTTATTAACAAGCAGAAGTTTAAAAAGTATCATTATTTAAACCAACGTTAAAAAAGCTCAATAAAAACGAAAAAACCTTAAAATGCTTATTTAAGGCTTTTTTTTGGTGTTATATGAGCTTTTAAAAAAAGAATTATTCATTTGTTTTTCAATTTTTGATTTCTCATATCGTGAGAAGTTTAAAAAGTATCATTGTTTGAACTAACGCAAAAAAAATTCATTAAAACGTGTTGATTTCTCATATCCCGAAGACATGGTGCTCAGGTTCGTCATGAAGGACGCTCGGCATCCATGGCTGAGTAAGACAGAATGGTCTGAACCCTAGGCCGAGCTAGATGGGTGATATGGAGAACCGTGTCCCACGATATGCGTATCAGCAAATTGATCTGCTGATGATAGGAGGACGAACCAATCCTAGGGCTAGGAAGCCAGAACGTGTTGACCTAACCTAAACTAGACTAGGTTTGAGTGTTGATGGACAGCTTGACATGACAAAAGGTACTTGAAAAAAGATTTTGCAGAGATATCTAATGATGGCACTGATAAGTCACCATCAACCCATTAATTGCTATACATTGATCAGAGAGAAGAAGTACAACCTGACCTGCTCGGGTCGGGTTGGATCTCACAAACGGTTCAAGTATATCTCTACCTATAAATAGCCAACAATCCCAGAGTGAACGGTATGCTCTCTTTACTAAGCCAAAACTAGGCTAAAATCCTCTCTCAAGTTCTTCTTTCTCTCTAAAATCTCTTGCCATTGGCGGACATCTCACCCTTTGCTAGTGCAGGCGTACATGTGGCACTCAACCCTGACGTCACAGCCAGCTTGGACGGGACCAATATATCCCAATCCCGATCCTCTACAATTTGGCGCCGCTTGTGGGAACTTCTCAAACACCTCCATGGCTAGTTGGGGGAACTACGATCTTGAAGAGCTGAGAGAACCAAGCGCACCACGTGCAGAAGCGTCACATGCAACTCAACGTTGAAGAAGACACCCTGTACCCTCGGAGGTCCACGTTGGTGGAGCCAGGGTCGATTAAAGGAGAGAACTGACCCATATAGGGAGCTCTCGCGAGACAACACCTTCTGGAGGGGGCTATCATCCACGTTTCACAACGCAGCAAATGCTAGAAGGATATCAGGATGAACTGAACAGGAGGGACCAGCAGTTGGTCAGGCTCTAACAAGTTCTTTACAAGATGAGGGCTCAAATGAATCGGCGCTCGCCAGGAGCTCAGTCAGAATGAGGGGAGGCCAACCGTGAAAGATCCGACCGTGATCGGAGGAGAGACGTTGTTTGGCCTCAGGCAAGTCGTGGCTCGAGAAGGAGGGAGCCTCAACCCGATCGGTGTGAAGAGGACCGACGAGTGGAGGACCCTGAGAAGAGCCGCATCTCAAGCTCCAAAAGGAATAGACAGGGGCAAACACAAACCTCCAGCAACACCCATGAGCTAGTCGAGCGCTGTAGTGAGCAGAAACGACAGGCTGAACAGGACATTAGGTGTGCGGAGGAGAAAGAAGAGCTGAAGCAATAGTTGAACCTCCAACTCGAAGGGAGACTATAGTCGGCCACGGGGAGGTTGGCTCAAGACGTAGTCCGGAGGGCCCTGGAGCAGATATTTGCCTCCCCATTTACTAGGGAGGTGGATGAGGCAAATCCACCTAGGAAGTTCCAAACTCCCAAGTTCAACTTATATGATGGGAAAATTGACCCCATGGGTCATATTCGACATTGCAGACAGATGATGGTGCTCTGGAGCGAAAATGATGCCTTGATGTGTAGGATGTTTTCATCCAGCTTGGGTGAGATGGCCTTGCGTTGGTTTGACAAGCTCCCACTAGGTCAGTGGGAAGCTGGAGATAGCTTGTCGAGCTGTTTGCAGCAAGGTTCATCACAAACAGTCGTCAGCCCAAGGAGATAGATTCTTTGCTCGGCTTGAAGAAGGCCGAGAATGAAAGCTTGAGGTCATATGCTCGACGATATTAGGAAACCTTCAATGACATAGATGACTACAACGAGCAGCTTGCCGTGGCCTCGTTCAAGCTCGAGTTGAAGAAAACCCACGAACTAAGGCACTCTTTGACCAAGAGGCCTGCTCAGAGCATGGACGAACTGATGTTGAGAATCGAACAACATTCCAAAGTCGAGGAGGATATGGGTGGCGTGAATGAAACCCCTGTCCAGGAAGCACATAAGGAGGCCCAAACAGAGAAGAAGGAGAACAAGAGGGCCAGGAAGAGGCCTGATCGAGAAAAAGAGTGCCAGAGGCCCAACGAGGTGTATGAAGTGGCCAACACAGTGTTCAAGGAGCCCATTCACAAGCTGCTTAACCAGATCAAAGACAAGCCATGGTTCGTCTGGCCGCCCAAAATGTTCATCGACTCGAGCAAGCGGGATGAAAAAAAGCACTACGCCTACCATAGAGAGCATAGGCACTACACAGACCGTTGCCGGACCTTTAAGAGGTTCTTAGAGGAATAGGTTAAGGAAGGCAACCTCGGGTAGTACATCAACAAGGAGAAGACTCGGGCTGAGCAACATGCTAAGGCCGAGCAAGACAGAGGAGCAGATGAGCCCGTGGGAGTTATTAATGCAGCCCCCAAGCCGGAGACGGCGAATGAGGTAAGGGGTCAAGGCCGAAAAAGGGCAAATCGAGAGATTATGCAGACCCAACTCGAGCAGGGTAGTCCGGGTAAAAAGAAGTATCCGAGCAGTGAGTTGTTGGCAGGCGATTTGACTTTCACCGATGCCGATTTAGAAGGGGTTGAACACCCACACAACGACGCGCTCGTTATAACCCTCCAGATTGGGAGGTATGACGTAAAGCGTATCCTGGTCGATCAAGAGAGCTCGGCGGAGGTAATGTACGTCGACCTCTTCTACAAGTTAGGGCTTAGGAAAGGGGACTTGCAGAAATGTCATACCCCATTGGTCGGGTTCAACGGTCAGCCCACCCTACAAATGGAAAGGATCACATTACCGGCCAGAGCAGGCTCCGAGCTCAAAAATGTTGAATCTTTGGTGGTAGATGTACCGTCCCCCTACAATGCCACAATGGGGAGGATATGGCTTCATCAGCTTAAAGCCATTCCTTCGCCATATCATCAAGTCCTGAAATTTCCAACCATCAGGGGTGTGGAATCCATTATGGGAGATCAGGAAATAGCCAGGCAATGTTTTATGGCTGCCATTCGAGGAAAAGAAGGCTCCTCCAGCGACGAACAGATGTGTTTGGTTGAAGTTCAAGACAGGCCACTCCTTGATGACGTTGGGAGGGCACCAACAGAAAAGGTTGTGCAGCCACTGAAGAAAGTTATGTTGAATGAGAATGGCCCTGATCGTTTCTTCCTGCTCGGCTCCCACATGGTCGAACAGGACGAAACCAACCTGGTGAGCTTCCTCAGAGCAAACGTGGAGGTATTCTCTTCGATTCCCTATGAGATGCCGGGCATTGATCCCGAGGTGATGCAGCATAAGTTAAATGTCACCGCATTCCTTTTGATTACACCATCCCCCAGTCTACAGAGGCCCTCACCTACTTTTTGGGCACTGCTCTGACCCAGATGGACCAACGTCGTGTCAGGTACTCCTGGTTCCACACCCATTTTCATCATTTCCATTGTTTAAAGCCCCGCCACTATGAGTGGGCTGCTTGGGCTTGTCTTCTATACCTATTCGGTGTCTTCTTGTTTGCGAACAAGGAGAATACTATTCATCTGCATTACCTAGGAGCTCTATTTCCATCTGGACCGAGTGGCTTCTTATGACTGGGGAGGTGCAGCTCTCGCCGCCCATTATGGCTCTATGAGAGCAATAACTTGGATCTTATAGGAGTTGAGCATAGTGATATATTGAAGGATCTGGGAGGTGAACCATTATTTCAGTTTGTTTCATTTTCTTCCATTCACATATCTGTTATTTGTTCTTATGTTGATCCTTTCTTTTGCATCTCTAGAGTTGCGAGTTCCTTGGGATGCACATCTTGGCGAACTATTATGAGGATCCTCTAGTCATTCCCTACGTAGCTTGGTGGGCGAGGGGATTCAGGGGCACGAAGCTCGGGGGAAAGAGTTCGGACAAATTTTGACAGTTTTTTCATTGGATGACTCCCGATCAGGTACAATTTTTATCTCTCATTTTCTACTTTGTTCTGATTACTATTGCTGTTTTCACTGATTTGTTCATTGATTTGCTCACTGTCCTATTCACTGATTTATTTACTGATTTGTTTACTAATCTGTTCCTTGATATGTTCACTGATCTATTTACTGATTTGTTCACTGATCTATTCATTTATCTGACTCTGTTATGACTGGATGCCTTCTTTCCTCTGTAAGTTCGTTGGGATGTTTGGTAGGGGATGGAGGAGAGGGCTGGCATGGATCTGATGCACAGTCGCAATACATTTGGGTTGCGAGTCTTGCTAGAGGGCCTATTCTGCCGAGAGTGGTACTTGGTAGAGTGGGTTGTTCGGCAGTCACTAGGCCTAGATCATTTTTGGATCCCCATGCCTCCTCTTGCTTCCATGCGCCAGACAAATCTCATGGGAAGCCTCGACAACTTGTTGGAGGTAGCTAGAGCTCCAGCATCTGCTTTTTTGGAGCCAGGTAGAGATTACACGTCATAGGCAAGAGGTCATCTAATGGGACCAATGGGTCCTCATCTAGGAGCTGCAAGAGATCTACCAATTGGGCCAGGCAGAGCCAGAGGAAGAAGGAGAGAGGCAGCAGCCCTAAGAGTAAGAGTAGAGGCTGGTAGAGCTAGAGCTATTAGAGTTGCTGCTGGTGCTGGAGTGGTGGGACTAGAGATTCCATGGAACGTTCCTACTTACATAGTGAGCCACCCCTTCACCTTTCCAGTTCTAGTTCCTCCGACTCCAAAGTTCAAAGCCGATATCACTCAGGTTTGTTCCTTCTTTTTTCTTCCCCTTTTGTTGTCCCCTTTTATTTAGTTTACTCAAACTGCATCTTCTTTTCACAGTTTAATCAGGTGTGGGTAGATCACTTGCTACTTTTGCTGTCAAGACATAGAGCATTGATTCACCAGCAAGATGCTAATATTCGGGCAGCTGGCATTGCCTTTGCCCTAATGGCCATAGTGAGTACCTTTTGTCTTTTTTAGCTCTTTGTCTTTTTCAATATCTCATACTTATCTTTATCTTCTTTTGATAGCCACCAGCTCCAGTATCCGGCCTGGCACAGCTGTAGGTTCTAGTTTTAGGCCCAGCACGAGGTCGTGGATCCCATGCTCGCTATACTCAAGGATCCATTTCATCTGCTCGGAGCTGCTCGCGAGTTGTATCTTCTTCTTTTGGTAGCAATGGTGATGACAACGACAATCTAGAGGAGTTTTTTGATTCATCCAAGGCTATCCCTTCAAACATTAGTCCTTCTTCCCGTCGAGTCTGTCAGAGACATTAGAGAGAGATCTTTCCCCCTTTTTCATATTGATTTATTTCACATACACTCTAATACATTCCGATACACTATGATACATTTGGTTTTTTGGGCCTGCGTATCCCAGGTTTTTATTTGATGATGGGCCATGGTGCCCTTGTTACACTTCATATACATTCGAGCCTTTTACTCTTCCACTTATGTGATTGCACTTACATAATATTTATTTCCACTAATCCTGAACTGTCATGGTCCAATGAATGTCTTATGTGCAACAATCATGAATGCCTTAATAAACAAAAGAGTATAGTTAAGAGACGCTATAAGGATGCAAAAGAGGTACACCCACAACCTTTGGAGCTTGCGGTTGCAAGGATAGGACCTTGCGATTGCCAGGAATGTCGAGGGTAAGGACACGGTCACACGATTTAACAAGTTATGGCCATGTACTAGATGTTGCAGTTGTCCTTTGGATGTTGCGGTCGTGCACTCCAAGGTGGCAGTCATAGGCATCTTTGGTCATTTATGAGTTTTCTATTATTCAGTCTCTTCATGCCCTATAAGTATGAACTAGGGTCCCCATTTTTTGCCACTTTCACTTTAATGGCTTCCTTTCATAGTTCTCTCTCTGCGTGGATAGAAGAGTTTTCACACATCGAGCGTCTTAACTTTGTCTCATTCGGTATCGACTCTCTATTCTCCCTAATAGCTGTTAAGATTAACGAACCACTGTTGAGGGCTGCTATACAGTTGTGGGATCCACAATTCCATGTCTTTCGCTTTGGTCTTGAAGAACTATTCCCCACCATAGAGGAGTTTGTTGCTTTTCTGGACCTCACCCCGAGAAAATCTATAGTATTGTCGACCTTCTTCTTTTCTAATCGACAACATATAATACAACTCTGTGGCTAATCCAAAATGGAGGCTTCCCTCTTGACATCTGACGACTGTCTCAACAATCCTTAGATTAGTGAGAGATTTCGTCCTATCGACAATCTCAGAGACCTTGATTTTCAATTACAGCGCCGTTATATCTTGTGCTTCTACCTCCTTGCCTCTTACCTCTTGGTTCCTTTTGATGGATGTGTTAGCTGCTCACTAGTTGACATTGTAGGTCAGATGTAGTTGGAGAAGGACTTTGTCTCGATGGTACTTGCCGAGACCTTAATTGGATTAGACGTTGTTCATCAAGGCGCAACTACTACCTTTGCTGGCAGCCTTTTGAGGCAAGACTGCCAAAATTTTTATTTTTGTAAACGATTATTTAAAAAAATTAACTAGACAGGTAAACGCCAAAACGAGCTCTAGATAAAACTTTTGATGACAAACGATCAAAATAAAACCCGTACATCCAAAGTTAATTTAGAAGAATATATTTTTATCAATCGAATCTTCAACTATGATTTGAATCCAAGTTGAAGCTTTTATTAGATCTTCTATATGCTATAACGAGCAATGATATCATCGATATACTTTACTTATGATAAGCCCAACATCTTTTGTTTCCGATATCGCATAAACTTAATCCCAAGGATGTGACTGGCTTCTCCCAAGTCCTTCATATCGAATTGCCCAGATAACCATACTTTAACCATAGATAA
>JAOTRH010118571.1:1218-14913 GCA_034768845.1 Heliamphora exappendiculata
CTACACACATGTAACTGCCGGTGGCTTTGACTTTCGCCTGCGCGGGCGCACACTTTTGGGGTGAATCGCCGTTCGTTTCTCCGCTCGATGGGCGGTTGCGCCTGCGCCACGCTGATGCCGTCGGCGCTCTTTCTCGGCGCGGGCCACGCGGCGGCGGTCGAGGCCATCGATAAGCTCGATCTGACCGGCAAGCTGCATCTGGCCGATGTCGCGCTCGGCACGGCCAAGTCGGGCGGGGCGAGCTACGCCGACTTCCGCCTCTGCCGCTACCAAAACGAGTACCTCGAGGCGCGCGAGCACCGGCTCGAGGAATCGGCCACCGGCATCGATGCCGGGTTCGCCGTGCGCGTGCTGCTCGACGGCACATGGGGTTATGCCAGCAGCCCGCTCGCCACCGAGGACGAGGTGAAGCGCACCACCTTGCGCGCGCTCGAGGTCGCCAAGGCGAGCCAGCCGCTGCAGCTCCGCAAGTTTGTCCTCGAGGACGTGCCCGCCTACCAGGACCGCTGGGACATGCCGATGAAGGCCGACCCGTTCCTCGTGCCGAAGGACGAGAAAATCGCGCGCATGCTGGCGATCAACGAGGCCGCGCTGAAAGCCGGGGCCGATTACGCGACCATCGCCTTTGCCTTCGTGCGCGAGGAAAAATTCTTCGCCTCGAGCACCGGCAGCCGCATCACGCAAACGCGCGTCCGTTCCATGCCGGAAACCGAGGTGACCGCGATCGACAAGACGACCGGCAAGTTTGCCACGCGCGCCGGACTCGCCCCGCCACGCGGCAGCGGGTACGACTACATCCTCGCCTATGATTTCGCGGGCGAGGCGGTGAAGGCGGCGCACCAGGCGCGCGAGAAATTGCGGGCCAGGCCGGTCGCGCCGGGCCGGTACGACATCGTGCTCGACCCGACCAACCTCTGGCTCACCATCCACGAATCGGTCGGGCACCCCACGGAGCTCGACCGCGCGCTGGGCTGGGAGGCCAACTTCGCCGGCACCACGTTCTGCACGCCGGACAAGCTGGGCAAGCTCCAGTACGGCAGCGAGCTGATGCACATCGTCGCCGACCGCAGCCAGGAGGGCGGGCTCTCCACCGTCGGCTACGACGACGACGGCGTGCGCTCCACCGGCAGCGAATTCGACATCATCAAGGACGGCGTCTTTCTCAATTACCAGACCGCCATCGGGCAGGCGCAGCTCATCGGCCGGCCGCGCTCCAACGGCTGCGCCTTCGCCGACAGCTGGGGTTCGTTCCCCATCCAGCGCATGCCGAACGTCTCGCTGCAGCCGAACCGGAAAACGTGCTCGCTGCACGATCTCTTCGCCGACATCAAGCGCGGCATCTACATCGTCGGCAACGGGAGCTGGAGCATCGACCAGCAGCGGCATAATTTCCAGTTCGGCGGCCAGCTCTTCTACGAGATCCGCAACGGGCGGCTCGGGCCGATGCTCCGCGATGTCGCCTACCAGGGCAGCACGGTCGAGTTTTGGAACTCGATGGACGGCATCGGCGACAAGAGCACTTATTTCCTCGGCGGCGCACCCAATTGCGGCAAGGGCCAGCCGGAGCAGACCGCGCCCGTTTCGCATGGCGCCGTGCCGGCGCGCTTCCGCCAGGTGAACGTGTTGAACACGGAGAGAAAGGACGTCGCGTGATCTTGAGCGAAGCGGATGCGAAAGGCATCACGGAGAAAATCCTCGCGCTGTCGAAGGCCGACTCGTGCGTCGTCACGCTGAGCGGCGCGGAGGAGCGGCACATCCGCTTCGCGCAGAACATGGCGACGACGAACGGCTCGCCCAGCTCGGTCGATATCAGCGTCGAGTCGCACTTCGGCAAAAAATCGGGCTCGGCTTCCGGCACCGTGCTGGACGACGACGACCTCGCGGCGCTCGTGGCCGCGGCGGAGGACACCGCCAAACGCGCGCCGGAGAATCCCGAATTCATGCCGCCGATCGGCCCGCAAAAATACGTGGCGGGGACGTCGTTTTCCCCCGCCACGCAGGGGACGAATTCCGATGCGCTGGCGAGTGCCGTCAAGCCGGTGCTGCAGGCGGCGCAGGCGCAGAAGCTGCAGGCTTCGGGCTTCCTCAACATCGGCACGAGCTTCTCCAGCTTCGCCAACAGCCAGGGCCTTTTCGTTTACGACCAGGGCACCGATGTGCTGCACACCGTCACCGCGCGCACGCCGGACGGCACCGGCTCCGGCTGGGCGGGGACGACGCATTACGATTTCAGCAAGATGGACATCGCGGGGATGGGCGCGGTGGCGATCGACAAGGCGGTGCGTTCGCAGAAACCGGTGCGGCTCGACCCGGGCCGATACACCGTCATCCTCGAGCCCTCCGCGGTCTCCGATTTGCTCGGGCTGCTCATCTCCGACTTCGACCAGCGCTCCGCCGACGAGGGGCGTAGCTTCGCCACGAAGAAGGGCGGCGGCTCGCTACTCGGCGAAAAGGTTTTCGGTCCCAACGTGACGATTTATTCCGACCCGAACGACCCGCTCGTGCCGGGCGGCATTTACTCCGACGATGGGCAGCCGGCGCAGCGCACGACGTGGGTCGAGGGAGGCGTGTTGAAGAACCTGCAGTGCGGCCGCTACTGGGCGCAGAAAAATAAAATCGCGCCGGTCCCCTCACCCACGACGCTGGCGATGGCCGGCGGCACAAGCTCGACCGCGGACATGATCAAGCAGGTGAAGCGCGGGCTGCTCATCACGCGCTTCTGGTACATCCGCGAGGTCGACCCGCAAACGGTGCTGCTCACCGGCCTGACGCGCGACGGCGTCTTCCTGATCGAGAACGGTGCGATCACACAGCCGACGTGCAATTTCCGCTTCAACGAAAGCCCGGTGGCGATGTTGAACAAGGTGCTCGCCATGGGCCCCTCAGTGCGCGCGTACGGTGAGGAGTCGATCGGCATTCCCATCGCCGTGCCGACGCTGCTGGTCGATGGCTTTACGCTGTCGAGCGTGTCGGACGCCGTGTAGACTCGCCGCATGCGCGACCTGCAATCGAGCCGCTGGATGTGGGTGAAGGCGGTACTTTTCCTCGTGATCGGGCTGGCCTCGGCGGCGCTGATCCTGACGCAACTTCCCGACTGGCGCGTGCTGCTGCTTCTCCTGCTCATGACGTGGGCGTTTTGCCGCGCCTACTATTTTGCCTTCTACGTCATCGAGAAATATATCGATCCGTCGTATCGGTTTTCCGGGCTGTTCGCGATGTTGCGGTATCTGTGGAAGAAGTAGGACGTCAGATATCGATGACCTTGCCCGATTCGGCGGGCGGACGCGGACCGGTATTGACGCGGTGGACGGTGACGCGCTTTTCGTAGCCGGTGAAAAGGCCGGTGATGACACTAAGCAGGAGCGAGCCGATGAAGGCCGAGCCGAAGCCGGGGACGTGAAAGCCCGGCACGAACTCGGGCACGGAATGGAGGATGATGGCGTTGATGATGATCAGGAAAAGCCCCAGCGTGAGCACGACGAGCGGCAGGCTGATGAGGATGAGCAGCGGCTTGACGATGCTATTGGCGATGATCATCACCACCGCGGCCCAGAAGAGGTCCTTCGGCGCGTCGAAGGAGATCGGCGTGATCAGCGTGACGAGGTAGAGGCCGATGACCAGGATGACCCAGTGGCAAAAGAGGCGTACAAGCATCGCGCAAAGTAACGCCGATCCGGGCACGGCGCGAATCGATTTTTAGCGCAGGCCGGGGACGGCGTCGGTGCGCATCTCGAACCGGTCGCCGAGCTCCGTGCCGGTCTGCGCGATGACGCCGGGGGGCAGCTCCAGCACGCTGTGGGCGGCCCAGACCATCTTCGAGATGCGCCACGGCTTCATCTCGCTCATGAGGTGGACGACCTTCAGGTCCTTGTCGAGGAAGACGGCGTCGAAGACGAACTGCATGCCGATGCTGTGGATCGAGTTGCAGGGCTGGATCCAGAGGCCGTCGCCGAGCTCGAGCGTCTTGTGGCGCAGGAGCCCGACGAGGCGGGTGAGAAACGTGTCGGCGACGTGGCCGCACTCGGTCAGCCTCACGTTGCGCGTGAGGTTGATCGCGGTGAGCAGCCCGGCCATCGCGCGGCGGCTTATTTGCCGAAGATGCGGTCGGCTTCCTCGAGCGTTTCCTTGCTGCCGATGTCGAACCAGCGGCCCGGCACCGTCCATGTGCGCACCGGCACGCGGGGGTAGAGCCACTGGATGAAGCGGCCGGGCTGGTCGGGATTGTTGCCCTCGTCGATGTACTGCTGGATCATGCCGACAACCTTGGCCGGGTAGTAGTAGAGCGCGATGCCGGTCTTGGTGCTCGTTGGGTTCTTCGGTTTTTCCTCGAAGAAGGTGATGATGCCCTTTTCGTCGGTGGAGATGCTGTTGTACTTCTTGATCGCCTCGAGATCGCCCACGTCATAGACGGCGAGCACCGGCGTATCGCCCGAGCGCGCGAACTCGACGAACGGCGCCAGCGAGGAATCGAACAGGTTGTCGCCCGCGACGACGAGCAGGTCGCCGGTGACGCCCTCCTTGTTGACCACGAGCCGGATGTCGCCGATGGCGCCGAGCTTGTCCGCGTCGCTCGTCGTGCCGTCGTTGATGATCTTGAAATTAAACGCGGTCTTCTCCTTCTTGTACTTCTCGGACCACTCGGTGAAGTGCGTGACGAATTTCTGGTTCGTGACGATGAACATCTCGCCCAGGTCCTTGACCGAGGCGAGGTGGTCGATGATGTGCTCGAGCATCGGCTTGCCCGCGACGGGGAGAAGCGGCTTGGGCTGGTTGAGCGTGAGCGGGTAGAGACGCGTGGCGTATCCGGCGGCGAGGACGAGGACTTGCATAGGTGGCCCTTTCTAACAACTCCGCGCCGGAGAGCAAGTCCCGAGAGAGCCGCGCGTCGCCTACATGGCTTTGAGCGCTTCCTTGACTAAGTCCTCCACGGTGGCTTTCGGCTGGGCGTCGTGGAGGGCGCGGACGGTCTTGTGCGCCTCGGCCTGCTTGTAGCCGAGCGAGATGAGCGCGAGCACGGCGTCGTTGACCTGGAGTTCCGCAGGCGAAAGGCCCTGCTGCGCGGAGGCGGCCTCCCACGCGGCGGAGACGCCGACCTTGTCGCGGAGCTCCACGACGATGCGCTCTGCGGTCTTCTTGCCGACGCCCTTGATCTTGCTGAGCGAGGCGATGTCGCCCGCGACGACGAGGCCGCGGAAGATGACCGGGGTGATGCCGTTGAGCACGGCGAGCGCGAGCTTCGGCCCGACGCCGCTGACGTGGTTGACGAGGAGGAGGAAGAGGTCGCGTTCCTCCGGCGTGGCGAAGCCGTAGAGGACGTGGGCGTCCTCGCGCACGACGAGGTGGGTGAGGACCTTCGTCTCCGCGCCGGGCTGGGGGAGCCGGTCGTAGGTCGAGAGCGGGATGTTGACGTCGTAGCCGACGCCGCCGGCCTCGATGATCAGCCGCATGGGCAGGACTTCGATGACGGTGCCGCGGAGGAAGGAGATCATCGGGGGAATTAGGTCAAATACGTCAAATAGGTCATATAAGACCTATTTCGGCGGCGTGGACGCGGGGGCGTTTGTCGTGCCCAGCTCCTTGGGGATCAGTTGCAGCGAACTCGCGTTGAGGATTCCGAAATCGCCGTCGGTCATCGCGAAGGCCGTCGGGTCGCCCTCGACTTGCGCGGCGTGCGTGCCGTTGGGCAGCGGCGCGCCGATGTGGAGGACGACCGGCTGCGGCTGGTCGGCCAGAATGGCGATCGTCAGCACCGGCTTGGCCAGGCCGTAGGCGGGCAGCACCGGGCCGAGCCACGCGCCGGCCTGCAACTGGCAAAAGAGGCTGGCCTGCGTGTCGGCTTTCATCGAGTCGACCATGCGGTCCTTCACGTTGGCGGCCGTCCACGTGCCACCGGCGCTGCGGGTCAACTGGACGGGCGGCTGGCCCGCGGCGGTGATGGTCATGCTCTTGACCTCCTCGCGCTTCAGGTTGATCGCCCGCGCGTCGCGCAGGGCCAGGTTGCTCGCGGGCAGGAAGTCGAACGTCGTGTCGGGCACCGTGTAGATGAACGGCTCGGTCGAGTTGCGCACGTAGAGCAGCTTGTTTTCCGCCTTGCCGATGATCAGCGTCAGCCCCTGCTTGAACTCGGGCGAGTCGATGGTGATCTTCCCCTCCGGCTTGTCGAGGCCGTAGGGCTTCAGGTCGGTGGCGGAATCCTTCAGCGCCGGCGTCGTCTCGAGCTGGCTCAGCTTCGCCAGAATATCGGTCACGCGGCCCACGTCGGCGCGGCCCTCGGCGGAGCCAACCGTATTCCAGAGCGCGTGGTCGGCGCGGACCTGCCCCTTCTTCGGGCCGACCGTGTAGGTCAGGCCGAGCGCCTTGTTGGGGTCGAACGGAAAGACGTGGCGATCGCGCACGTTCGGCGCGGCCTTGAGGATGTCGTCGACCGTGCCCTTGTTCAGGGTGAAGACGGAGCTCGACTTGAGCCGCTGCGCGTAGACCTGGTCCGGCTTGCCGGTGACCGGGCCGCCGACTTGCAGCACCATCGGCTCGCCCGTCTTGAGCGTGACCGAGATGGTCGCGGTCGGCGCGGTCAGGCCGTAGGGGCTGAGGTTGCTCGCGTCGTCGGTGACGAAGTCGGCGGCGCGCAGGCCGAGGATCTTCGCCATCAGCGCCCGCACGTCGGCATCGGCCGCGCGCGCGACGAGCGGCAATTGCATCGACCACTTGCCGTCCTTGAAATCGATCTCGCACTGCTGGCCCGGCGTCGTCGCGGTGTCGGCGATGCGGGTGGCGACCTGGGTCGCGTTGTCGGGGTTGAAGTCGAAGACGTTGCGGCTGCGGAAATCGGAGAGGTCCTTCTCGAGCACATCCTTGATCGTGCTGGCGATGATGCGCACGGGTTCGTTCTTGCGGCCCGAGGCGCGCGCGTAGACGGCCTCGTTGATCGCCATCTTGCGCCCGACGAGCAGTTCGTACTGCTTGTCCTTGGTGTGGATAACGACGCGCTCGGCGGCGTTCGGCAGCAGGCCCCAGTCCTTCATGTGCGAGGTGTCACTGTCCGAGTTGCCGTCGACCTCGATCACGCGCTGCGGCTGGGCGAAGGCGATCTGGTTGACGATGCCGTCGATGGTCGCGCCGTCGGCGGGCGTGTTGACCGGCTTGCGGATTTCCCAGTGCCCGTCGGCTTTCTCGAAGAAGAAGAAGCCGTGCAGGTTGGTGATCTCGAGGCCGGTGACGTCGTCGGGGTTGAGCTTGAAGAGCTGCGTCTCCGCCTCTTCCTTCTCCTTCGTGCCGGGCAATTTCTTGTCGACGAAGGTGAGAAAGCAAAACACCCCGAGGGCGATCGCGAGGTAAACGTAGGTGGAGCTGTAACGGCGCATAACGGGACGAACGGATTATTTGCGGCGCGAGAACCAGGTCGCGATGCCGAGCACGAGGGCCGCGCCGGGGATGAAGAACGCGGCGCACCAGACGACAGTGCGGTAGGAAATGGGGTTGAGCGAGACGCTGTATTCCTGCGGCTTCTTCGGCGCGATGTCGAGGACGGCGTCCTTCTTCACCAGCCAGTCGATGGCGTTGGTGAAGAAATTCGCGCCGACCGAGTCGGCCGTGTCGTTCTGGAGGAACTTGGAGGAGCCGACGGCCACGATGCGCGTGGCGGGCATGGTCGCCTTGGTCGCGGGGTCGGTCGTCATGCCGCCGTCGAACTGGGCCGCGACGGTGACCGGGCCGCCGATGTCGGTGAGCTTATTATAGGTGAGCTGCTTCGGGTCGGCCGGCGGCGCGCCCGACTTGCTGATCCAGCCCCAGGCATCGGCATCGGTCTGGAGGAGGAAGGTGGTCTTGGCCGGCGGCGCGTTCGGCACGACGGGCGGCAGGGTGATGGAGCGCGCATCGTAGATGAGCATCTGCAGGTTCGCCTGCGCGAACTTCGAGGTGATCGGCTGCGTGGAGAAGCCGCCCTGGTAAATGGCGGCGAGCGGCAGGGTGAGCTGCGAGCCGGTGGAGGTGGTCGCGCGGTAGAGGACGAGGTCGTCCTCATAATGAATGCCGTACTTGGCCAGCACGGGGTCGAGCCCGAGGGTGACGTAGGGGTCGAGCAGGACGAGGAGCTTGCCGTTGGCGGCGAGATAATGGTCGAGCGCGTCGGCCTCGATGGCCGTGAACGAGATCGACGGGCCGGCGATGACGACCGCCTCGGCGTCGGCGGGGATCTCGCCCTTCTGCGCGATGTTGAGGTTCGCCACCTCGACGTTTTCGCCCTTGAGCGTGCCGGCCAAAATGCCGTAGCCGCGGCCCGATGAAGAGTCCTGGATGGAGCGCTCGCCGTGGCCCTCGGTGAAGTAGACCTTCGACGTCTTGCCCTCGATCAGGCTGACGATGGCGGAGGTGAGCTGCTGCTCGCCCTTGAACGAGCCGGCCTGGCCCGACATCGGGTTCACGTCGTACATGTCCTCCAGCTTGACGAAGCGGGGCGAGCGGTCCTTGTACTCGAAGATGACGAGGTGGTCGTCGGCGTTGAAGTGAAGCTTCTTGTAGAGCTCGTTGGCGCGGGCCGGATCGTAGACCGGGTCGATGCGCTCGAGCGTCATGTTCTTGCCGGCGGCGTGCTGGTATTCCTTGAGCAGGTTGGAAATCTGCTCGGCCTGCGCGCTGTTCTGCTCGTTCAGGAAGGTGTAGGCGTGGAGGGGCGAATCGAGCTGCTTGAGCACGGCGTCCGTCTTCGGCGAGAGCGTGTAGAACTGGGATTGGGAGAGGTCCTTGTGCGTGTAGTGCTTGAAGGCGTAGAAGTTGATCATGACCAGGATCAACGCGGCCAAGACGAGGTTGACGAGGCTCTGCCAGCCGGCGGAGCGGCGGGAGGAACGGGCGGAGGGGGTATCGGATTTCATGGCAAAAGGACTCCGGGTTTAGCTCTGGAGGCGGCGGCCCTGGAGGATCGTTTTGGTGAGGAGCAGGACGAAGGCGATCATGGAGACGTAGAAGACGATGGGGCGCGAGTCGAAGATGCCGAGGGTGGCGTTCTGCATGTGCTCGATGCCGGAGATGTAGGAGATGATGTCGAGCGTCTGCGCGTCGGTGTGGGGAATGTATTTCCAGAGCGAGGCGAAGAAGACGACGAGCAGGAAGGCGAAGCAGAGGATGGCGGAGACGATCTGGTTCTTGGTCAGCACGGAGCTGAAGAGGCCGAGCGAGACGTAGAACCCGCCGGCGAGCAGGAGGGTGAGCGCGGTGAGGCCGACCTGGCTCCAGTAGACCGGCGGCTGCGGGTTGGAGAAGATCTGCACCATGCAGAGGTCGAGGACGATGGGCGACCAGAGAACGAGGAAGAAGCTGAGCGCGCCGAAGAACTTGGCGAGCACGACGTCCCACTCGCGGATCGGGGCGGTGAGGAGCATCTCGATGGTGCCGAGTTTGAACTCCTCGGAGAAGAGGCGCATGGTGATGAGCGGGATTTGCCCGAGGAGGAAAATCCAGAAGAGGATGCCGTTGAAAAACATCTGCATCACGCTGGTTTCTTTGACGTTGTTCTCGATCACGACCTTGAGCAGGAGGACGAAGAAGACGCTTTGGATGAGCGCGCTGCCGAAGAGCACGACGTAGCCGACCGCCGACTGGAAGTAGCTGTTTAATTCGCGTTTATAGAGGGTCCAGAATGCCATATAGAATAAGTCCCGTAGGATGGAATGAACCGAAGGGGGTTAGTCCTGCGTCAACTCGACGAAGGCTTCTTCCAGCGTCGCCTTGACGCGGGCGAGTTCGCGCAGCGGCCAGTTGTTCTGCTTCACCACGCCGTAGATGGCCTCGCGGACATCGGCGCCGGGCTCGGCGAAGATGCGCGCACGGGTCCAGTCGCCGTCGCCGGGGAGTTCGACCTCGACGTCGTCGATGTGCGGGACCGACTTGAGCTTGGCCACGACATCGGCGCCGGTCGCCTTGACCTCGAGCACGATGGAGCCGCCGCCGCGCACCAGCTTGGTCAGGTTCGCCGGGGTGTCGGAGGCCTCGATGCGGCCGCGGTTGATGACGAGGACGCGGCTGCAGGTGAGTTCGACCTCGGAGAGGATGTGGGTGGAAAGGAGAATGGTGTGGTGCTTGCCGAGGTCCTTGATGAGGTCGCGCACGGCGCGGATCTGGTTCGGGTCGAGGCCGATGGTCGGCTCGTCGAGGATGAGGAGGTCGGGCTCATGCACCATGGCATCGGCGAGGCCGACGCGCTGGCGGTAGCCTTTCGAGAGCGTGCCGATGATTTTGTTTTCGACGTCCTTAAGGCTGCACAGTTCCTTCACGGTCTCGACGCGGTCCTTGATCTTGCGGCGCGCGACTTTCTTGAGCTCGGCGCGGAAGCGGAGGAATTCGCTCACGCGCATGTCGGTGTAGAGCGGCACGTTTTCCGGCATGTAGCCGATGCGCTTGCGCACCTCGAGCGAGTCGTTGACCACGTCGAAGCCGGCAATTTTGATGTTGCCGTCGGTCGGCGGCAGGTAGCCGGCCAGGACTTTCATCGTCGTGCTTTTGCCCGCGCCGTTCGGCCCGAGGAACCCGACGATCTCGCCCTTGTCGACGTGAAAGCTGATGCCCTGGACGGCACGGAATCCGGAGTAGGTTTTGGAAAGATTTTCAACTTCGATCATAAAACGGGATGGGGCGGTTCAATGAAATTAAAACGCCATACTAAGAGAAAAAGGGATTGCTTCCGGTGTCAAGTTTATCGCAGCCTGCGGCGTGTTTTCTTACACAGCTTTAATCATGGGCAGGATGCGGTCGATAAAGATAGCGAAAGATGCCGGACTGCTTCAAATTGAGCAACAGCCCACATGAAAATCATCGCCATCGCGAACCAAAAAGGCGGAGTCGGCAAGACGACGACCGCGGTCAATCTCGCCGCGTGCCTCGCCGAGGCCGGTCGCGAAGTCTTGCTCATCGACCTCGACCCGCAGGCCAATGCGAGCAGCGCCGTCGGCCTCACCGCCGTCGAGGGCCGCAGCCTTTATTCCGTGCTGACGGACGACCAGGGGACGCGCTCGCTGGCGGAACAAATCCAGCCGACCGCGTTCGCGCATCTGCATGTCGTCACCGCCGAGCTCGACCTGGCCGGGTGCGAGATCCAGCTCGCGGCCGATGAGCATCGGCTCGTGCGCATGCGCCACGTGCTCGACAACTATCGCGCCAGCCAGCCCGCGACGGAGTTTGTCCTGATCGATTGCCCGCCGTCGCTCGGCGTGCTGATGACGAACGCGCTGGCCGCGGCCGACACGGTGCTGGTGCCGTTGCAATGCGAGTATCTCGCGCTGGAAGGGCTGGCGAAAATCCTGGAGATGATCGAGCGGATCAAGCAGATCAGCGGGAACAAGGCGCTGGAACTCGAGGGCATCGTGCTGACCATGTACGACGCGCGCACGAACCTGAGCCACGAGGTGGTGACGAGCGTGCGCGATCACCTGGGCAAGAAAGTTTTCGACACGATCATCCCGCGCTCCGTCCGGCTCGGCGAGGCGCCCAGCCACGGGTTGCCCATCGTCGAGTACGATCCGTCCGGCGCGGGCGCGCAGAGTTATCGCGAGCTCGCCAGGGAGTTCATCAAGCGGCAACATTAAGGGGACCCGGGGCAACATGGAACCGAACACTCTTCCGCCGCTGCCGCCCTTTAACTATCACGGTT
Source organism: Heliamphora exappendiculata (assembly GCA_034768845.1). NCBI lineage: Eukaryota > Viridiplantae > Streptophyta > Magnoliopsida > Ericales > Sarraceniaceae > Heliamphora > Heliamphora exappendiculata. Next base: position 12,863 of record JAOTRH010118571.1, read on the forward strand.
ACCTGCCGGAGGGCGTGCACGACACGACGCTGGAGGCGCTGCGCGAGCGGCTCGTCTTCAACCCGAAGCGTGTGGTGCTGTGGGGCCGGCTGATCGAGTTTCTCGACTGGGCCATCGCGACGCAGACGTTCTCGCACGCCTACATCGACGGCGGTTTCATCACGAGCAAGCCGAGCCCGGAGGACATCGACGTGATCCTGCAGACGACCTGTGGCTACGGGGTGGAGGCCTTCGCGGCGATGGAGCCGTTCTTCGCGACCGGAATGGATACGATCTACACGAAGTACTCGGTGCATCTCCACTTTTGGTGCGAGGGGTTTCCCGGCGGGATCAGCGATTTCCGGCGCTTCTTCCAATACCTGCGCCCGCAGGACGCGGCGCCGCTCGGGCTGCGGGAGGGCGCGCGCAAGGGGATCGCGAGGATCCGGCTATGAACGGCGCGGGCACTTTTCCCGATTGGTCGAGCGTGCTGAAACGCAAGGCGCAGCTCGTGCACCAGCAGATCGCGGCGATGCAGCGGCTGGTGAGCGAGTCGGGCGGAAGCGAGGAGATGCTGGCGAAATCGTGCGTGTCGTATTACCGGCTGCTCGACGAGATTTACGAGCACGACATGCCGGTGGCGCGCGCGCTGGATCGCTCGGACCTGCTGCTGCACCTCGACGGCGAGGGCCTGCAGACGGCGAGCCCGCGGCTTTCGCTGGTCAACGGGATCATGGGCGATGTGCGCAAGCAGGTCGGCACGATGATCAAGACGCTGGTCAGCTCGCTGAACGAGGGGCTGGAGCTGCCGCGCGAATTCGAGCTGGGGCTGAGCTCGTTCGCGAAGGGGAGCCTCTACCTCGGCTTCTCGCTGCCGGAGCCGGACCCGGGCTACGTCGTGATCGCGGGGGATCCGCTTTTCGCCGCATCGCGGCAGGCGCTGGCGACGCTCGGCACCGTGACGCAGCACATCAACGAGCCGGACGCGTACGCCTTGATCCGCCGCGATTTCGCCGACCCGAAATTGCGCGACGCGGCCCTGAGCGCGGTGGGCCAGCTTGCGCCGTCGGGGCGGCGCGGCGTGTCGTCGGTGGAGATCGGCGGGCGCGCGATGCCGCAGGGGAAGTGGCGCCTGCTCACGCCGGAAACGCGGCTGCAAGTGCGCGCGTGGCTGGAGCAACCCGTCCTCGGTAACGAGGTGGTCGAGCTCCGCGGCCGCGTCCGCGCCATCGATCTCGACCTGCGCCGCTTCGACCTCCGCCGCATCGACGGCGGCCACCTGCCCGACCTGCGCTGCATCTATCCCGCCACCTTCGACACGCCCGCGAAGAAGTGGCTCGACGCCACCGTGGTCATCCGCGGCCAGGTCGAGACCTACCAGGGCGCCGCGCGGCTGGTGCAGGTGCAGAGCGTGGAGGAAATTCAGGTTGCTCCCTCGCCCTAGCCTGATCAGCGCATACCCGCCGCAGACGGGTCCCGCGACAGACCGTACTTGCTAGAGAGCACCGTCCCCAGATTCTGCATCTCCGCCGCTGAGAGCTGGCGGTCGAAAATCATCACCTCCGCGATGTCGCCAAGCCAACCGCGACAGGGATCGGCGGCGGCACCCAAGGTCACGCCATGCGAGAGGTTTTCGAAGGAGGGCTTGCCGTACCGCTCGGAAAGATCGCTCGCCATCACCAGCGCGCCGTCGCGATAAAATGCCGCCCTGGTCAGCGTGGCATCGACGGTCACGCCGATGATCGTGAACGAATTTCTCACCACGGGCGGCCCCTTGAACACGACCCACTGGCCGTCGAACATGACGATCCCTTCCGAATAACAGAGGGCTCGGTTCGCATGCGACGTGCGGTTCTGCCCGAGGTAAATCGGGTATTGGAAAAAGGTGCGGGCCGCATCGGTCTTCGCCACCACGATCATGGTCATGGCGTGATCGAGCTCGGCTCCGAATTCATCATCGCTGTAGAGCGCCTGGTCGGGGCTGAACCGCAGCACAGGCTTTCCGTTGAGGGCATCCGGCACGAAGGCCGGTTGGCGATCGGGGTCGCGTGCGGTCAGAACAAAGTTGCCCG
>JAOTRH010118612.1:0-14908 GCA_034768845.1 Heliamphora exappendiculata
TAGGCAAAGTTCAAGCCGAACCACTATAAATTCCGGTGTCTGGTTCTTTATCTCTATCCCTCTCCTTTTAATTCTTGCATTAATTTCTTATTGCATATCTAGTTTTTGTGAGATATTAAAAGGTTTTCTAAAAAGTTTTTAAAATCTCCTTTACTAGCAAAGAAACCCAATTCTCCCCTCCCCCCCCTCTTGGGTTGCCTGTTTCTAACAGGATCCATTCTCGGGTTTATTACCTAGAGGAGGATGTGTCCTTTTGGATTATCTTTGTATATGGCCTTAATACCCCAGGGGAAAGAACCAACTTATGGAGTCAATTTATCTCTACTGCTCCTGGCCTGGCTAGGTCCTCTTGGTTGATTTTGGGGATTTCAATACTGTCAGATACCCACATGAGCGTTTTGGTGGGTGCTCCAAGTGGTTGGGCCACATGGATGATCTTAACTAATGTCTTTTTGAGGCTGAGCTAGATGATCTTCGATATAGTGGCATTCAATTTACTTGGTCTAATAACCAAAGTGAGGAGAATTTTATTAAATCCGAGATTGATCGTGCTTTGGTCAATGAGGCATGGGGTGTCAACTTGCCCAAAACTAGTGCTTTCTTTTGCCCTCCAGGCATTTCGGACCATGCGAGAATCGAGATTCTCCTTAACTTTGACTAGTACACAGCTAGGAAATTGTTAAAATATTTTGATTTTTGGGCCAAGAGCACTCAGTTTCTCCCGTTGGTTAAGAGGGTTTTGCAGGAGAATGTAGTGGGGTCTGAGATGTATCAAGTTACACACAAGCTTAGGCTTTTGAAAACCTAGCTTAAAAAGCTGAATCAGGAGTCATACAGTGAGTTGTCTACTAGAGTTGTGAGCTGTCCTAGAAGACCTGCAGGTCCGGTTGGATAGTTACCCTTCTGACCGTGCCTTGGCTACCCACGAGAGGGAAGCTTATAGGTTGTATATGGAGTTGAGCCTGGTTGAAGAGAGCTTCCTCAAGCAGAATGCCAGAATTAAGTCGTTAAACCTAGATGACCAGAACTCTAAATTCTTTTTTAAATCCATTAACTTTCAACGTAACAAGTCTCGCATTTCCTCTATTACTAGCGACGATGGTTCGATTTGCACTGATCGTCAGGGCATATCTGAACATATTGTTGGGTACTACAAGGAACTTCTGGGTACTCGGGCGTGCACAGTGAATATTGATGTTGATGAGATTAGGGGTCTTATTAGGCACAAATTTTCTCCACAGAATGTTGTAAGTATGGTTGGTGAGGTTACCGATGATGAGGTTAAAAGAACGATGTGGTCTTTGAAAGCTAACAAAGCTCCTGGACCTGATGGGTTTTCCGCGGGGTTCTTTCAGGATGCCTTGGAGGTGGTGGGTCTTGATGTTACCAAAGCTGTTAAATGTTTCTTTAAGTCTGGTCATTTGTTGCGAGAGGCTAACACTACGGCTATTGCTTTGATTCCCAAAGTTCCTAATCCATCTTCTATTAAGGAATATCGCCCCATCTCTTGTTGCAACACGGTCTATAAATGCATCTCCAAGATCATTGCCAATAGGATTAAAAATGAATTTACTCGAAATTATCTCCCCATCCCAATCTGCATTTGTTAAAGGTAGACGCATTGCTGATAACATTTTTTTGTCTCAGGAGCTTCTTAGGGATTACCATAAGCAGAACAAAGGTCCCCGTTGTGCGCTTAAGGTTGATCTTATGAAAGAATATGACAATGTTAGGTGGGATTTTATAGAGATTGTACTGAGATGTATGGATTTTTCGAATATGATAGTTAGGTGGATTAGGGAATGTTTTGTCTCGCCTAGTTTCTTCGTTAGCATAAATGGAGAACTTAATGGCTTCTTTCAAGACAAGAATGGTCTTAGACAGGGTGACCCTTTGTCTCCCTATCTTTTTGTTATGGCTATAGAAGTGTTGGCTGATTATTCTAGAAACATACAATTGAGATGCCTTTCAACTACCATTGGTACCATTGGTGTTGTGGTAAGAACAAGATTCTTCACTTATACTTTGTCGGTAATTTTATGGTATTTTTCAAGGCCGATGTATGTTCGGTTAAGGTTATTCGCCAGGTTTTGAATGACTTCACTAGGTTGTTTGGCCTAGCCCCTGGTCCGTCAAAAAGTGATGTCTATTTCTCTAGGGTGAAGACTTATTTGAAGCTTGAGATTCTTAATATTTTAGGATTTAGAGAAGGGCAGTTACATGTTCGTTACCTTGAGGTTTCTCTTATTACCACAAAACTTGCCTATAAAAATTGTAAGCCTCCTATTCTCTATGCAAAGACACTGGTACTCATAAAAAAAATAACTCGAGGGAGAGCTTATCTCTGTACAGAAAGCTCTCCCAAGCCTCTCATGGTGGAATCAATGGAAAGAAGTGGTTGGGTCTAAAGAATAATCGTATGACCAGCGTTGTCTTTGGATCAATCCATGGTTATGGTGAGTGTATCTAAGATCCGGGTCTTCTAAGGCGATGAATCTACGGCAGATTCAAGTATGTATTTATGTTTTTCTGGATTTTATCGCTATTTTGGTTTCATCCACATGAATGAGATGCTGGAGATAAAATGTGTAAATCAAAGAAAACTGAAAAAGTGATTTGGTGGTCGTGTGATCTGTTCGGTGGTGTTGATTTGGTTACTGAATGTCGGATCGGTTCTTGGATCTGGTGTGCTTAGCCAAATCCGAAACCCCTCGAAGCTATGTTTGCTGAGCACTGTAATATCTTCGAAGCTCAGATGTTTTGGAGTCTTGTTCATTGATGTTCAGATTTGGGTTCGCCGAGTTCTGTTTATTGATATTCAGTTTTGTTTATTGATATCGCCGACGATGACGCCGATATCAATTTCGGTGTTTCGTTTTTTGTGCGGCGAAGCTTCGGCCAAGGCTGAAGATGCAATATCTGGAATTTCCAGGGTGGTATTCTACTGGAGAAGATGACGGGTGGTTTCACGCGATTGCTTGCGCGTGAAACTCGGTTGGTTAAGGGAGACCGAATTTAATGGATCTGGATGGTTACAAATTAATCTGGGTCTTGCGTGAGGTTGGGATTTCTGAGGTTTTTCTGTTCGGTCTTGCTGATTGCAGAATCCTGTTGAGGAAGACGACGCGTGAGTCCCACGCATGTGTTGTTGATGTTTGTTCTGCGCAGGTTGTTCACGCGCTGGTTGGCGCGTTGGCTTGTGCATCGTTTTTTGGGCTGAGCTGATGGTCAGGTCTATTAGCTTAGTTCCATGGGCTGTAAACCAGCGGTTTCCACATTTCCGTGGGCAGCCTTGGTTTACCGTGGGCAGCTTTGATATATATATTATATCATATATTTATGTGACCGCACTGGTTTTTATATATATATATATATTATATTAGCCGTGAGTTGTGAGGAGATTTGTGGGGTTCGTGGGTGGGCCACGAAGTGTTCCACAGTTTGGATAGCTAGGAACACTGAGGTTTTTTGATTAATTTCTCAGTTTTAAGAGTAATTTGGATTAAGGCATTTTTACCTTGGAGAATTGTGTCTCTTTGTGATTAATTGGTGATTAATCTAGTGTGGTTAGTTACCGTATATGTGGGTACATCTGGATTACGGCCTCTTTGGACAATTTCTTGGTATCTCCCGTTGGAAGTTTTATTGGTTTTTTCCTACTCGAGTTTTCTTAGATCCTATCATTTTCCCCCGCCTCCGGGGTGTGTGTTGCCTTATTGAGGAGCTGAGGCTGCTTTGGTGTGAATGAGGATCTGTCTGTACTACTAGCTGGTTACCCTAGTGAGGGTCTTTAGGTGGTTCTTTGAGTGGAGTCCAGCTATTGGCTGCTTTGTCCAGGTCTGATGGTTGAGTTTTTTTTGGGATGGCCAAGGTTTTCTATTAACCGGATTCTCTGGCAATGTTCTGGCCTTTACTTATTGCTGACTTGTAGGGTCTCCCGCCGGTTATGTTTGGCGATCCTGTGCGCATGGTAGGTTAGTAATTTGTGTTGGTCGGTTTTGAGCTGGAGTTTTCTAGGGTTGATCTGTCGTTGCTTTTTTTTGCTGGCTAGGGGCCCATCCACCCATAGTACGTTACTCTTTGACCCCTGATGGTTCGATTTTGGTTGTTCTTTAAACCTATATTCAAATGTTATAGAATGATTATGATGATCCTCTTGAGCCCCTTTGGTGAGCTGTCGTATGGTCTGGTAGATGCTCATTTCCTCAACTGTCTAGGCTACGTTGGCTAGGGTGTGGAAGAGAGCCCAATGGCAGTTTTGGTCAGGTGCTAGCCTTCTGATTCCGAGATGAGGTTTTTCCTTAGGGCTAGTCCTCCTCCTGCACCTCTGCACCGTGGTTTCGAGAACCAGCTTTCTCTGACCTCCTAGGCTGCCAGGGTAGTGACGTCTTCTTAGCTATACTGTAGTTCATTGTTGAGTTTTTTAGGAGATTTTGGGGAGTTATGTACTGCCGTGTGTGTCAGCTTTGTTATTGTCTTTCCGTTGTGAGCACGATGTCTATCCTCACTATGATGTTGTGCCTCTCTGGTAAGTCATGAGTTCGGCTGTTACTCTCGGATGCTGGCGTTTTATGTTATGATTGTGTTGCTTTCCATACGGGTTGTGCATGGGATGTGTTTTTTATTAGCTAGTATCTCCCGCTTTTTCAAGCGGGGGTTGGTTGCCTTACTTTCTTAGGATCTGCAAGTTTGTTGCATATGCTTGTATTTTCTATCCACGCGGGTTGTGCGTGGAATATAGCTTTTTAGTTAGGTTCCCTTGTCGCTTCGGCAGGGGGTTTGGTTTTCTTTGTTGTAGGAAATTTTCCTATTGGTTCTCATGTAATCACCTGAGGTATGTTCTTTGGAAACTTGTATTTTTTCTTTCTTTTTATGTCACAATTAATTACCCAAAAAAATTACTGGTCCTCATTTTTTATCCTACCTAAGAGGGTTTTTAAGGAAGTTGAGAGTCTGCTCAGAGCTTTTCTATGAGCGGCCCAGAAATGAAGTCTTCTGGGGCCAAGGTCTCATGGGATGAGGTGTGTGCCCCCAAGAAGGAAGGGGGGCTTGGAATCAAATCTCTTATCTTATGGAATAAAGCTGCTGTGGCTAAACACATTTGGTTTTTGCTTACAGGGGGTGCCATCTCCATCTGGTGTATGTGGATTAAGTCTAATGTCCTTCGTGGCAACTCCTTCTAGGCGGTCAAGATTCCCTAGTCTGCCTCCTGGTGTTGGAGGAAGCTCCTCCAACTTTGCCCTTTGATCAAACCTTTTGTCAAGTATGAGATAGGCAATGGTCAGGATACCTTCATGTGGCTGGACCTCTGGCATCCTTGGGGTTCAATCCTCGAGTTCAGGGGTCCTCTCATCATTTATGACTCGGGCCTAGGCCGTTTGTCCAAAGTTCAGAGTGTTGTTGATCGTTGCCACTAGAGGTGGCCGTCGGCGGTCTCCATGGACCTCATTGAGATGGCTAGGGAGGTTGGATTCTCTCCTGATTCTTCTAAAGACGATAGCATCAGATGGCTTTTAAATAGTGGGAAGTTTTCCATAGCTTCTTTGTGGGAGGCTATCTGTGAGCATAGACCAAGACCTAGTTGGCGTAACCTTATCTGGTTTAAGCATCATATCCCTCGAGTTAGCTTTATCCTTTGGGTGGCTATTCGGGGGAGGCATAACACAGGTGATAGACTTCGGCTTTTTGGGCTAGATTGTGACTATAGTTGTAGTTTGTGCTCTGGTATTGAGGAGTCCCATGATCACCTTTTTTTCCAGTGTACCTATGCTAGTCAAATATGGTCTCGGTTCCTGAATAAATGTAAACTTAGCTGGTTTGAATCTTCTTGGAAAGATTGGTGGACTAAGTTTACTAGTGGTGGGGGAGGCTCTGCTTTGAGCTCTCTAGTTCGTCGGTTGGCTCTTTCTGTAACAATCTACTGTATATGGAAAGAACGTAACCTTCTAAAGTTTCAAGGCAAGAGGCGTCGGTGTGAGGAGGTTTTTAAGGAGATCTGTGGGCTTATTAGAGATAGGGTATCCCCCGAACATTTTTGAAACTAACTGTTGAACTGCCTCTCTTTATCTTGCGCAGGGGAAGGCCAGTCTATCTTGTGCGATTGGGATTACTTGTTTGGAGTATAGAGTGCAGGATGTGTAATGTTTACTTAATCCTTATTACCTACTAGTTCTTTGTCTTTATGTAGATTAGCTTGGAAGGTCTATGGAGTAGTGAGATTTGGGATTTTTTGTTGGAGAGGCGAGTGATACACTTGTGAGCGAGTGTTGTGAGGTTCTTTCTATCCTTACTACGTGTTTGTTCACTGTGTAGCTGTGGTGGAGCTAGAGTTAGATTTGCTTCTTCCTTTCCTTTGGAGAGTTGAATGATACTCTTTGTGTGGAGGGTTGTGATGCTGTTTCATTGATTTCTTTCTTCTATGCTTAGGTCTCCTTGGGTGGCGGTTTCCCATAAGAAGAAGCCTCGATTTTGATGGTTTTGATACTGTGGTCCTATAGCTATTCTCATGGTTCTGTATCCATATATATATGGAAGATGTGGGCTTGTTGCTATACTAGTGGGATGATATGTATGTATTTTATGGCATAACAGTTTTGGTGGCCCCATGTTTATTTGTTTTGCCTAGCTATGAGGGATGGTCATAGCTTATCTTGTGGTTCATTTGGTTAATGTTGTTAATGTTCTCTTCCTCTGTAAATTGCCTTCCCCTTACGGCATGTGTAAGGGTTTGTGTGTGTGTGGGCGTATGTGTTGGTGGGTTTTGGCTTGTACAGGTCTGCCGCCTTTTGGCCTGTTTGAATGGGCATGTTGCTGCGATTTGAAGGGGCATGGTTTAATTTATGTAATTCTAGGGCCCGCAGGTTTTGTTCTCCAGGTAGGCTATTTACGTATACTATTTTGGGTCAGTTTTGGCTGATTGGGTCTGCTGTTTCTGGTCAGCTAGCTTCTTCCTGTTTGGTTGCAACTGTCGTTTTGTTCGTTTGATGGATTTGGCTAGATTGTTGCATCGGTTTGGCTCTAAGCCTGTGGTGCAAGTTTTTTCTTGACAAGTAGGCTTGTTTTCCTCTTTAGGGGGAGGCGGTTCTTTGGCTGCTCCTGGTGGCAGAATGTTGAATAAGCTTTTTTTCTACAATAGCTTGCTCTTGAATGGGTTCTTATGTTTTTAGTGGACAGGTTTTTTTTTTTAGCTTGGATTGTGGTTTTTGATTTTTTGATTTGCTGTTTTGCCTAGCTTGTTTGGGTTATTATTATATTGTGTTGATTCCTCGTCCATTATTCTGTTAAGTTATGGACGGGGCATCGATCTTTGCAAGGCTTGGTTTATTTTGGGTTACGGCTTAGCCTAAAGCTGAGTTTTTTGGTGTAGCTTTGGGCTTAGCCCTTGTGTTTGCTTTTGTGCTTTCGGTATGTAAGGCCTGGGGTTTGCCCCTTGTAAACATATAATTTTTTTCTTTTATGTCACAATTAATTACCAAAAAAAAAATACCAACGATGATATACGAAATGATGATATATGCAACCAATTGAAAAACAAGGTTCACTGTATTAGCCACACAAAGTACTTGAATATCTATTGCTAAAAACTTCTTCTTTTTTTTAAAATAAGGTTTGGCAAACTCTAGCGCACCACTGCCGAAACCCTAGAATGCTACTATCGCTAGTTTATTATTTGTGCGGGTAAAATCCTGCAGAAATTCTAGAATATATTGCCAACTCAAACCCTAGCCGCCCTCCTTATGCAATACAAGATTTCAACAAAATATATTGATTGATTGATTGATTTCAAAAGATGTTGATTTTAGCACAAGATATTGATTTCAGAATCATAACAAATTGTTGCTTCCAACAAAATATTGATTGATCCTTTTTTTTAAACAAGGGAATAAGAACAAATCGACTCAAGAAAAAATTAAAAAAAAAGAATTGACAAGAATTAGGAACAACGCTAAACAAAAAATTCAAGAGAGAACAAGGATCAAGAAAAATCAAGAATTAAGAAAGACAAGAACGATACCAAAAAAAATACCTCGAAAAAATCCAAAATAAGAACCGTAAAAGGATAGATAAACCTGATTTCAAGCCTGAGCTATGATACCAAATGATGTGAAGCCGTAAGGATTTAAATCTCCTTGAACCCACGAACAAATTGAAATAATTCCAAGAACGTCAAAATCAAGTCAGGGAACAAATATTAACCCGTTGATCTCTTGTTTCAAGAATCAAGATTGTAGCTAGGATGCCACCAGAAAGAAACCTTGATAAGTCCTTTAGTTCACTCAAAAACTACAAGAAAAATTTTGTCCCAAAGAAAATTTTACTTCACTTTATTCATGTCAAAACAATACATTGAGGCTCCTTTATATAGGAGGAGGTTGGAAGAAATTTCTTATTTCTAAGCAATGTAGGACATGTGCTAGCCAAAACTAAACATAACTAAACCCAATCATGGGCTGACCAAAATTACTTAAGCGCAAATTCTTATTCTTCTTATAATAATGAAAAGTAAAATCCAACAAATTAAATAGTTTAACAAGCCCATAAGCATGAATATTAAAATCCAAAACATTAGGTTGTGCTTTTCTCCGTAACTTGTATCACATGAAGTGGAACAAATTCTTCTTCTTGTGATCCCATATTAAACGGTGGATTCTTGTATAATAAATTGGCATGCTCGGTCCAGACAGATTGCACCAATTCTTGCATTGCGTCATTGATCTTTTTCACTCTTGATCTTGTGATTGGCACTTTTGGCACTTACAACGGATCTCTAAGACTCTGTCCACCATCTATAAGACCACCTTGATTTCCATCATTAAAAGTAACATAAAAGAGAAGAAATTACAAGTTTACAAGGGGCATACCCCAGGCCTTACATAACCATCTGAACAAAAAACAAAGACCAAAATACATCAATAACAAGACACCAAGACAGTAGGATGAATCAAGGAACCAAAACAAGCTAAAACGCAGGATGCCAAACCCATAACATTCAAAAGGTAATGGAGACGACATGTCACTTGCCTAAATATATTCTGCCACATTCCAAAAAATTGCAGCAGAAGGAGTAATAACCGCCCAACCAGAAGGCCAAATCGAAGTGCCACAAACCCATAATTAGTTGCAAACCTGAAGCATCAAAGTGGCCACCAGATTGATGGCTAGTAGAGAGCACTAGTCATACCAAATGCAGTATGGTAACAAATTTTTTTTTGGGTAATTAACTGTGGCATAAAAGAAATAAAAATACAAGATTACAAGGGGTAAACCCCAGGCCTTACAAACCCAAGAACACAAAACCAAATATAGAGGAACCCCTAAAGCACTCGTGATGCAGCTTAAGCATTGGGAATTCCAGAATTCAAGTGGTAGATCATGTAATTTAACCCAAATAGGGATTTTAGAAATCGCTTCCTTAGTAAATTTGAGACGTTTCCTCCAACGTTGTAAGATAAGCAGTTTGCCAAAGAAATGCCATGGGCCCCTCTCCATCACCGAGTTCAAAGCATCTATACTTTTAAATTTGAAAATAAAAAAGCCTAGGTCGTTATCCTAAGCATCCACCAGACTATCTTGATCGCAAAGAGTTTTGGCTGTGGCACGCACAAGGCCAAAAGCTAGGGACGAATTAAGAAAATATCCAACTAGATAATCCTCCCATGATTTATCATCAACAAAAACACAATCAATGGCTACCTCATTTGGCTGAGATTGGTCAGTCTCTACAAACTCCAAAGGGGCCCCAAAACTGCGGTTAGTGAGAGGAAATAGCCCGGTCTTTGATTGAGGCAATGTATCAAACACCCTACGTGCGGGACCGTCATCGGGTTCATCTGCATCCTTGCGGCTAATACCTTCTACAACAACAGACACCCACGATCGCTGAGAGGCTCTGAGGTCACGCCTTCCACTGAATCTCCCACCACCCCTGTCATGGGACATAAAATGGCCCCCACGTCCTCGTACTGAACGCACAAAATTCGGTTCCCTTTCAGACAAAATAACTTCATTTTCAGGGCCACCGGCAGTATCAATTTGAGTTCGGCCCTCCTTGTGAGCAAGGACCTCCTTGATACGGCCAATCTTCTCTTTCGCCAAGCCCTTGTCGACTTACGCCGCCTGTAACAACAACTCATGGTGATCAATGTCTTCCTCTTCCTCAATATCCATAGTGGCATCAGCAGGATTTTCAGACTCTCCATCACTTACCCGAATAATCGGAGGAGAAGCTTTACTCGGACTAAGCCCCTTCAAACGCAGCATACGGGCCTTGAGTGCTTTATACATCTCGATTGTGAACGGCTTCAAGCCCTTTTGGACATTATTGACTTCGACTTCAATCATTTCATCCACATTTGATAGAACAGTTTTCACTTTGTTAGCTTTAAGAAAAATCTCACTCAGTTTCGGCGAAGACCGTAGCATTCGCGGAGAAGACGGTGCAAAGCTACATTCAAGGGATTTCCCCTGCTCCTCAACAATATCATTCACGGTGGTTACGGGAGAAGTCGTTCCTTGATTACTCACTGTCCTAGGAGAAAAAACCCTAGGAGAAGTGGCCCTAGGTGGAATTGCAACCGTCTCAGGTAAGTTTGCCATAGATCGGGTGGAGAATGAAACCATAGGAGACGGGTTTCAATTCGCACACAGTGTTCCACCACAAATCGCACACACAAGTTGCGCACATTACCGATAAACATATGGTAACAAATTAGTCCAAACATAAAACAAAAAATAGTCCTGATCAAGGGACTGCAAGTGACTACCAAAACCTCACTAATGAAAAGATCAACAAGTAATGCCATCAATGCTATGAACATCCCTCATAGCTAGGTAAACCATATGAACAGAGTAATCAGAACCTATAAACAAAATAACCAGAACCCATACGAGTAAGGAGCCATCAAACCAGGAGGAAACAGCCCATATACGAGGCCAAAGGATCACCACATGCAAGGCTTCTTCTTGCAGGGGTGAGCCCACATAAGGGACATGGACACAGAGGAAACCACAAAAAAAAAAAAACATCAGCCTCACATACCTCCACTCAAAGTGTATCACTCAGCACTCTAATGAAAAGGAAGAAGCAAATCTAACTTCAGCTTCCCAAGTAGAGCCACTGCACAGAGAGCAAACACAATTCGTGTAGGTTAGGAGCCTCCCATCTGATGTGAACCCGCAAGTATTTGAATTCCCTTGAACGCACGAACAATTTAAACTAAACCTAAGAACGTCAAAATCAAGTCAATGAACAAATCTTGACCCCTTGACCTCTTGTTTCAAGAACCAAGATTGAAACTATGACGCCACAAGAAGGAAACCTTGATAAGTTCTTTAGTTCACTCAAGAACTATAAGAGAAATTTTCTCTCAAATAAAATTTTACTTCACTTTATTCATGTCAAAACAATACATGGAGGCTCCTTTATATAGGAGAAGGTTGGAAGAAATTCTTTGTTTCTAAGCAATGTGGGATAACATGTGCTAGGATCATATGCTACGATTGCACCAATCCTTGCTAGCAAAAACTAAACCTAACTAAATCCAATCATGGGTTGGCCGAAATTACTTAGGTCCAAACCCTTATTCTTCTTGTAATAATTAAAAGCAAAATTCAACAAATTAAATAGTCCAACAAGCCCATAAGTATGAATATTAAAATTCAAAACATTAGGTTGTGCTTCTCTCCGTAGCTTGTATCACATGAAGTGGAGCAGGTTCTTCTTCTTGTGATTCCATCTTAAACGGTGGATTCTTGTATAATAAATTGGTATGCTCGGTCTAGACAAATTGCACCAATCTTTGCATTACTTCCTTGATCTTCTTTGCTCTTAATCTTGTGATTGGCCCTTCTGGGACTTGCAACGGTTCTCTAAGACTCTGTCCACCATCTCTAAGACCACCTTGATGTCGATCACCTTGATTCCCATCACCATCACTCACTCAATATAGTGTATCACTATCTCTCAGAATAAATGAAAACAAGTCTCACAGCTCCTTGTTTGTCCACACATATCAACACAAGATAACAAATTTACAGGGAATAAGGTAAGTATAAATCACTCTATAGCTCACTCATATCTGTGTATCCCTCAACACTCCAAGGCACAATCCAAAAACTCACACGTAAAGCTAGACCTTCACTGCACAAATAAAGGAGAGCCCTATTGGTCGCCGAGTCAGGAACTCGGTGTCTAGTAGAGAGCCTCCCCCTAACCATGTCACAAATCTCCTAGAACACCACTTCACAATTTCGCTTATGCCCATGAAATTTACGGGAGTTACGCTCTTTCCAAATGCAGTAGACAGCAGCTAAAAGGCCAACTTTCGAACCATACTACTCAATGCGGAACTACCCACACTACTGGCAAATCGACACCACCAATCTGACCAGGAAGTCTCAGTCCTATGAACCCGGCACGTACTTAATACCCATGGCCACACTTGAGCAGAGAATATGCAGGAGAAAAAAAGGTGATCATGGAACTCTTCAAAACCAAGGCAGAAGCTATAGCTATTGTCACAATCTAAGCAGAAGAGCCGAAGTCTATCACCAGTGGACAACTGACCCCGAATAGTAACCCAAAGGATAAAACTAACCCTAGGGATATGGTGTTTAAACCATACAATGCTGTGCCAGATAGGATGAGGCTTGTGATCACATATCGCTTCACGCAAAGAGCCAATGGTGAACTTACCATCATTAAGCAGCCACCTAATGATATCATTCTGAGAGGAATCAGGCAAAAATTGGACCTCCCGAGCCATCTCAATTAGGTCCATCGAGACAATCGGAGGCCACTTCCAAGCACTACCTCCAACAATGCTACAAACCTTTGCCAGACAGTCAAGGCTAGAGTCATAAACAATACGCGAACCTCTCTCCTCGACGATGGAACCCCAGGGGTGCCACGGGTCAAGCCACAAAAAGGTGTCCTGACCATCACCCACAACATATTTGACATAAGGCTTAATAGGGGACGGAGCTAGAGAAGTTTCCTCCAGCACTAGGAAGCCGACTGAGGGATCTTAACCGATTAAAAGGATTTTACCCCTAAGGATATTATACTTAATTCACATACACCAAAGAGAGATATCCCCCCAGTGAGAAGGAACCAGATATGCTTAGCTACGGCTACTTTATTCCACATGACAAGGGATTTGATGCCAAACCCACCCTCCTTCCGAGGAACACAGACCTCCTCCTATGAAACCTTAGCCTCGGAGGATTTCATATCCAGATCACTCCACAAAAAAGACCTAAGACTTTCCACCTCCTCAAAGACCTTCTTTGGGAGGTTGAAGAGAGAGGACCAGTAAACTTACATGGAGAACAGGATAGAGCCAATCAGTTGTAGTATACCGGCATAGGACAAGAATTTAGTAGTCCACACCTGAATTCGCTAGGCAATTTTGCCAATAAAAGGCTTACAGTCCCTATAGGCAAGTTTGGTAGTGATCAACGGAACACCAAAATAGCGAACAGGAAGTGATCCTTCACGGAAGCCTAGAACATCTAAGATATCTTTATTTAACCCATCATCCACACCTGAAAAATAGGCATCACTCTTAACCGGGCTAGGGGACAAGCCAAACATGCTCTTAAAGACATCTAGAGCACGTCTAACAACCTGAACCGACTGGATATCAGCACGAGTAAATACCATACGGTCATCAGCAAAACACAAATGAACAATTTTTTCTTTACCACACCGCTAGTGGTAGTTAAAAGGCATCTTGAAAGTGAGTTTCTAAAATAAACCTGTCAAAACCTCCATAGCCATGGTAAACAAGTAAGGAGACAGGGGGTCACCCTGCCTAAGACCTTTATTGCCGAGAAAGAAACCAGTAAGCTCCCCATTAATGCTCACCGAGAAGCTAGGGGTAGACATACACTCACAAATCCATCTAACCATCTTATGAAGAAACCCCATAGGAGCTCCTGAGATAGAAAAATATTATCCGCTATGCTCCTACCCTTAACAAAAGCAGACTGGGAAGGGGAGATGATCTCAAGCAATGACCCATTAATTCTATTGGTAATAATTTTCGAGGTGCACTTGTAGATAGTATTGCCGCAAGAGATGGGTCGGTATTCCTTGATGGTCGAAGGGTTAGGAACCTTGGGAACTAGTGCAATAAGCCTCGTATAAGCTTCCCTCAACATATGGCCCGAGTCAAAGAAGCTTTTAATAGCTCGTGTGACATCAAGACCCATAACATCCCGTGCATCTTTTAAAAAGCCAGCTGAAAATCCATCGGGGCCAGGGGCTTTATTGGCCTTCAAGGACCACATAGTCTACTTAATCTCCGCATCTGTAACCTCACTAATCATATGCTCAGCACTTTGGGGAGACAGTTTATTCCTAATATGGCCACTAACCGCCTCCATAGCAATACGCTCAGAGCTCGCCACGGAGCCCAAGAGATCCTGGTAATACCCAACAATATGATCAATAATACCCTGACGATCAGTACACATCGTACCATCATCACTGGTAACCATAGATATACGAGATCTATTACGCTGGAAGTTTATGGACTTAAAGAAGAATTTGGAGTTTTGGTCGCCCAAGTTCAACCATTGGATCCTAGCCTTTTGCTTAAGGAAGCTCTCCTCAGCTAGGCTAAGTTCCATGAAAAGCTTATAAGCAGACCGTTCTTGTCTAATCAAGATATGGCCAGCAGGGTGGAGATCCACCTAGGCCTAAAGATTCTCAAGCAAGGCTTTCTGACTTAAGACTCTGGTAGCCAACTCACTAAAGGTCTCCCTATTCAATTGCTTCAGCTTATATTTAACTAACTTAAGCTTTTGGGTAACTTGGAACAACTCTAAGCCAATAACATTCTCCTGCCAAATTTGCTTAATCAAGGGAACAAAATTAAAGTATTTGAAAGGTTTCTTTGCTTTA
>JAOTRH010118633.1:0-14907 GCA_034768845.1 Heliamphora exappendiculata
GCTGGCGAATTAATTTTAAAATGGTAGAGGGAACCAAATTAAAATAAATTCAAAATTTTGCTCATCATAATTAACAAATTTTTTAATTATGTGGTTTTTAGGATTAAAATGGATTTCAACTCACTCGCTTCAATACTCAAAGAAAACAAACTTACGGGACTAAATTTTTTTGACTAAAAATGTAACTTGGATATAGTTTTAACTACAAATGGTATTCATTCAATACCAAAAAATGTGTTTGTTTCAGAAAAAGGTTCTTCCTCGGGGTCGAAAGGCATGAAGAAGAAAAATGTTCAGAAATAGGGAGACAAATTTTTCAAGGTAGTTAGTGGGCCACAGACTGTAGTGAAAAAGTCGAAAGGCAGATGCTTTCACTGTAAACAAATCCGGTACTAGAAAAAGCTATGTCCAGTATTTCTCAGAAGGCAGAACAAGTACGGTAATTTTTGTTCACTGGTTGTGGAAACATGTTTAGCGGTGTTATCTACCGGTACCTGGTGTGTAGATACGGGAGCCACTAATCATGTCTACAATTCATTGCAGGAGTTCCAGAAAATCTGACAACTTAGTGATTGGGAGATTTACCTGCATATGGACAATAATACAAAGGTAAAAGCAGTTACAGTAGGAGATGCCACTCTCAGTTTTGGTAGAGATCGAGTTTTTATATTGAGATATTGTCTTTATGTACCTGCCATTAGAAGGAACTTAATTTCTATTTATGGATTGGATAAAGATGGATATTTTATTTATTTTAATAACTCTGTGGTTATTAAGAATAATAAACGGATTATCTGTTTTGGTACATTGGTGGATGATCTTTATATTATTACTCCAATCTCTCATACACTGCAACTGACTAAAATGAATAATACATCTATATTACCATATAAGAGAAAGTTTCCTTCTTTAATGAACTAAATATTTCTTTAGCACTTACGCTTGGGTCATATTAATTTAAAAAGGATAAACAAACTAGTAGCAGATGGACCTTTGAGTTCATTAGAAGTGGAGGCACTTCCAGTTTGTGAATCTTGCTTAGAGGGTAACATGACCAAGAGGCCCTTTTCGGCCAAATGCTATAGTGCTAAAGAACCGTTAGAGCTGGTTCATTCTGATGTGTGTGGTCCTATGACAATCTGGGCTAGATGTGGCTTTGAGTACTTTGTCAGTTTCATTAATGACTACTCAAGGTATAGATATATTTACCTGATGCACCGTAAGTCTGAATGTTTCGAGAAATTCAAAGAATTCAAGGCGGAGGCAGAGAAGCGTCTAGGTAAAAGTATCAAATCACTACGATCTGACCGTGGTGGGGAATACCTCTTTGGAAAATTTAAGAACTACATATCATCAGAGGAGATTACATCCCAGTTGACTGCACCTGGCACTCCTCACCAGAATGGTGTAGCAGAAAGAAGGATTAGGACTCTTATGTAGATGGTAAGGTTTATGATGAGTTATTCAAGTTTACCACATTAGTTTTAGGGACTCATTTTAGAGACAGCAGCTTATATTTTAAATATGGTACCTTCTAAGTCAGTACCTTCTACTCCCATAGAATTGTAGACCGGGCGTAAGCCTAGTCTGAAACACATTCAAATTTAGAGATGTCCAGCACATGTGCTGAAAGGGAACGCGGGTAAGTTGAAACCGAGGACAGAAGTTTGTTTCTTTGTAGGGTATCCCAAGGGAACAAAGGGTGGTCTATTTTATAATTCTAAGGATCAGAAGGTCTTTGTTAGCACCAATGCCCGATTCTTGGAAGGGGATTATATTATGGACCATAGGTCCAATAGAAAAATTATTTTGGAAGAACTGAGATAAAATACTAGTAGAACGGAAGAGGAACCACAAGTCATTGATATTCCATTACCTAATCATAGGGGAAGGATTATCAGGATAGGTGAAAATCAAGAACAGGGTGCTGATGCACATGGTTCAGATTCTGCACAGCCTGTAACTGGTAGTACACAGATACAGATAGTGCCTCATCGTAGTGGGAGGGTTGTTCATCAACTTGACCGGTATATGTTCTTGGGAGAGTCTTTTGACGGGATCCTGACAAAATTAGATACCGAGCCTTGTAACTACAATGAAGCACTACAAGACAAATATGCAGATCTTTGGCAAAGGGTTATGAATTCAGAGACGGAATCTATGTATTCCAATCAGGTCTGAAAATTTGTAGAACCACCCGAAGGAATAAAATCCATTGGATGCAAGTAGATCTACAAGAGGAAGATAGGAGTAGACGGGAAGGTTAACCTTCAAAGCTAGGCTTATTGCTAAAGGGTTCACTCAGAAAGAAGGGATTGATAATGAGGAAACCTTTTCGCCGGTAGCCATGCTTAAGTCTATCCAGATTCTCTTATCCATTAACACCCATTTCAATTACAAATCTGACAAATGGACGTCAAGATAGCTTTCCTTAATAGAAGTCTTGACGAGTGTATCTATATGATACAACTAGACGAATTCATTACAAAGGGTCAGGAACGCATGTTGTGCTAGCTTAAGAGATCCATTTATAGACTTAAGTGGGCATCGAGGCCTTGGAACGCTCAGTTTGATCAATCTATAAAGTCTTATGGTTTTGATCAAAATTCGGGTGAGTCCTGTGTGTACAAGAAGCGTAACGAAAGCGTGGTGATCTTTCTAGTACTTTATGTAGACGATATCTTGCTCATCGGAAACGATGTAGGGGCATTATCTACGGTTAAAGTATGGTTATCTGGGCAGTTTGATATGAAGGACTTGGGAGAAGCTAGTCACATCCTTGGGATCAAGCTTGTGTGAGATCAGAAATAAATGATGTTGGGCTTATCACAAGCAAATTATATCGATGATATCTTTGCTCGTTTTAGTATGCAAGATTCCAAGAAAGAGTTTCTCCCTTTCAGGCATGGAATCACTCTATCCAAGGATCAGTGTCCTAAGATACCTGATGAGATAGAGAAGATGAAGGCGGTTCCTTATGCTTCGGCAGTAGGAAGCCTCATGTATGCTATGCTTTGCACTAGACCCGACATCTGCTTTACCGTTGGCATGGTTAGGAGATATCAGTCTAACCCAGGGCAGAAGTATTGAACTGCGATAAAAAAATATAATCAAGTACTTGAAAAGGACTAAGGTTTATATGCTAGTTTACCAGGCAGACTGTCTAGTATCTTTGGGGTAGACAGACTCAGATTTCCAGTCTGATAGGGATTCCCGTAAGTATACCTCAGGATATGTGTTTATCTTAAGAGGTGGAGCTATTAGTTGGAGGAGTATCAAGTAGTCCTACATTGCTGATTCCACTATGGAGGCCGAGTATGTCGATGCTTCTGAAGCAGCCAATGAGGTCGTTTGGCTCAAGAACTTCCTGATGGATCTAGAGGTGGTACCTCAAGTTCAGTCGACTATTACGCTTTACTGTGACAATAGCGGAGCGGTTGCAAACTCGAAGGAGCCAAGGGTCTATAAGAAAGGCAAGCACATTGAGCGTAAGTATCATCTAATACGAGAAATTGTACAGAGAGGTGATGTTGCTGTGACTAAGATTGCATCAAGAGACAACCTTACAGATCTTTGTACAACGAGTTTACCGGCTAAGACTTTTGATAGTCATGTAGAGGGTATGGGAGTCAAATATATGGCAGCATAATTTTGAGTATAAGTGGGAGATTGTTAGGGTTGGTATACTGAAAATCATATTTTTAGTTTTTAATTTTATTTGTTAATAAAATTAGTTTTTTATTTTCTGAGAATCTTTATGAGTAATGTATGTATATCATTTATTTGTTATGTATGGATGTTCAATATTCTGTATAGTATTTAATCTGGTGTGTAGCGTACGGTTTACACACAGAAGCTCAGACTTTAGGTTCTTGCAGAATATAAGTTTTATATTTACAGTTTAGATGGAAATGGACATACCATCGGTATAATTATGGCACAGAGTTTTAGTAGGCCAGTCTTGGTTACAGGGAACAGATATTAGCGTCGTCTATTGTTCCGATTCTCTGTGCATGTACACTTTGTGTGTATTGAACGGGACATTTGGGGTAATTAATTTAGTACTGACTACTGACTATATAAATTAATTCACACCCCAAGGTTATTATGAATAGTGCTTATTCTCTTAATCCTAAAATAATTATTGATTTGCATATATTTAATATTCGTTGTTTTGATTCATTAGAGGGTATGATCTTGTATGGATCTGTATTCCCGGTGAGTTGGTTAGCGGTATTATTTATATGGTAAATATTAATTATTAATGAAATTTACGTCCCGAATGATCGAGAATGACGATACCCCCTTAAGGATGCTTATAAGTTTTGACCGGGCCAAACCCTACAGGTGTATTTAATTATCTGGTGTTCAAATAAGTTAAGCAGAAGAGCTTAAGGAATATTAAGATGCCGATTAAATTAAATTGTTAGTAATTAAATTTAATTGGCGTGTATTGGGAATCTTACTGGGAGGAGAAATGGTAAGCATTTAATAACAGGAGCTCAATGCAAGAAGATCTTAAGATTATGAATCACAGTGCAATTATAGTTCTTTAGTGGCGTGAACTGTAATTCAGTGTTTTATGAAAATTATAGAAACCGCTGCGTCTTTCCATAATTACAGAAACCGCTCGTAGGTATTTGTGCTACACTAGAAGTCTAACTCATAATTACTCCCAAGGTCCTTGCTGTAGCCCTATATATACGCAGGTAGGCTGAACCAGTTTGAGATTGATAGAATTGATGGTTCAGATATCTCATATATTAAATGATATTATTTTTGTCATTTAAAGACTTAAATGTATCGTGGTTCTGCTGGTACGAGTTATCGGAGGATCGTAACTCACACTATGTTTGAGGATCGCGTAAGGGAATACAGTAGAAGATCTGACTGGAGCTTCAACTCAGAATCAAATCATAGTTGAAGATTAGATGCACAAGAGGTATTTATCTAAATTAACTTTGGTTGCACGGGTTTATTTTTTATCGTTCGACGTCAAAAAAAATTTTCGGAGCCCGTTTCGGTGTTTGCCCGTCCAGTTCATTTTTAATCAAAAATCATTTTACAAAAACAATGATCTTGGCAGTATTGCCTCCAACAATCAGAGCTCCAGTCTTTGACCCAAAGGGCAACTTTAAGCCTAATTTGGCCGAACCCTATCTTTTCAAGACCTTGATGCCAGGAGGCATTGCCATCCTTATGGAATTGTACAGAAATGTTTTCTCTACACCTATCAATTTAGATTAGCTTAAAAGATTCTACCCTTGAGGGAAATGCCTACAAAAGGAGAGCATCAATACTCGAGTGTAACCCGAGGCTTGAACTACGCTATGGCCTGATTCCCGTCGTTTGGATACGTAGGCAGATTTTGTCAGAAGTTGGGCCCAAACCTTTGTTCAGAATTCCCTCTTTGTAACCATGTTTCAAGTAGTTGATCAATGCAAAAGCTTGTTATAAGTTTCTTTAACAAAGTGATTATGTTGTAAGAATAGAATTTAAAAAGCCATCGTAAACCAAAAGTGGAGAAACTTTCATTAATGAGTTTACTAATATAGTTTTCAAAAGATATCAGAAAGGCTCGTGAGTCCTCATCATAAGAAACTAAAAAGGGAAAACAAGCAAAATATTAAGGTGCAGCAATGCGAAATGAAATCCTCTTTCTCTTTAAACCTCCCTCTTACCTTGTCATGTGTTTTGTCTCTGCTTGCAGCCAAGCCTTGTAACTCATAGATAACCTACTGTTAAAATTACCGCCAACCAGCATCCTTAGTTGAGAAGACCAAGCCCGCTGATACTGACCCAAGAAAGGGGACCAGTGAGGTTGATTGTACAAATAACTCATAGAAGTCTCGTGACAGATATAGGTGTACCCAAATTGGAGAAGAATGCGATAAGGATGATAGAAGGTGACCAGCTTCAAGTCGACCGATAGGACCCCCGAATGGCCCACAGTCACAGTAGTTATGGAAGATATCTTTAGCCAAGGGCATAGCCAGGAGATTTTCTCCCCGGTTAGAGAACTAAGATAATCACGCCAAGCAGTTTCGATAGAGCACAGCCGATAAACGTGATGACGAATGAAGGATCTCACACTGTAACTATCAGACATGGCCTTCTCCAGCAAATTCACTTTCTCCATCAACCAAACCTAAGAGAATAAAGAAAAAGAAAAGAGGAGTGGAAAAATCTGAGAGAATAAAGAAAAAGAGAGCTGAGTGGAAAAATAAGAGAAAATAAAGAAAAATGAGAGTTGAGTGGAAAAATTCGAGAGAAATACAGAAAAAAGGAGAGTTGAGAGACTACCTGCAGTAGGAGAGCACTACCGGCAAATAAGAGGCACCCCCAGAGCAGACTGCATCAAAACAGAGAAGCATTTCAGCAAGGATCAACGGAATAAGATCCCGACCCTCATGGATCTGATGAGCCACATCTACCAAAGAAGAGATGACACTCTCTTCAGGTCCCAAGAGAAAATGAGCCAGAAGACAGATGCAAAGAGCATGCCGGCACTGAAGCTGAAAAGAGAAATCTCCAAGAGACCCTCGAGGCCCAAAGCGGTCCACGATCCGAGCCACATCGAAAAATTCTTCAGGGGTAATAATAGAAGCCTCACGCCTAGAGTAACCACAGAGCTGCATCAACCTGTCCTTAGGACTCGAGAAAGGCGTGGGAACTATGACCTCTTCTTGGCCCGAGATCTCCAAAATGGCCAAAAAGTCCTCTACAGTCGGATATAACTCATCAACACTAAAATCGAATACATGAACCTCGGGATCCCATGGCTAGGCTGCTTCTCTCAGAAGATGTCAATCAACCCTTAGGGATCGCAGAGAGAATAGTGCATTAGACCAAAGTTGATAATGTTTTGACGTTCAATTAGGAAAAAGTTGCTCATCCAAGCCGACAGAGAGTTGCTATAAGAGTGGGCCATGAAGGATACAAGGAGAATACAAGATATCGATAACAGTGGGATCTGCAATAGATGACCCCATTTACAGATCCAGAAATGGAGAGAACCTACAGAATCTGCTCCAAGTTTCCCTCCAAAATCCATCATTGCGGCCATCACCTTTTTCCTACGACTGTCAACTTGTGACCCAACGGTCATCATATGTTCATCCCAAACCTCACAGCCATGATACTCAAAATCTAGGCCGTGAACTTTTCTTCACAAACGTTCAGGCCGCTAAATCCAAATCCAAACCAAACGGCGGCAATATTCATTCTTACGGCCGCCATATTTTTTATGCAGAAATTTTGGTAGCCCGTCCCCATTTTGCCAGCATGCCCCAAACTCACGAGTCATACCTCATGCGTAATCAAAGTCTAAGCATTCCAGAGTAATTTTTATGTCATAAAAGAGTCTAAATATCCATGATAATCAAAAGTGTAAATCACAAGGCACGAAGGCCCAACCCATCAAAAGTAAAGTAATGTGCACGATAGGGCACACAAGCCGAAGAAAGAATCAAAGGCACACAAGCCCCATCAGTATATCTGTGCAAAACGTCAAAGAGCAGTATGCATGTATCAGTGTATGTCAAGATAGTATATCAGTGTGGATCAGCGTGTATCTGTGCAGTATGTGCCGAGACAGTATACCAAAATAGCGAGTCAGAGTAGTCCGTCAGTGTGATCATAACAGAGTATCAGAATGTATCAATGAGCACGTAAGTCCCTATGAATAAAAAGAAGATAAATAAAATCCTCAGCAGAATGGTAGATCAAAAAGGTCACTCCCGTCGGGTCCTCTTCCTCCGGACCACGTAGCCTCCCTGGGATGACTCTTTGGATGTTAATCCGGTCTCCTCCTCCTCTAAGCTATCAATAGTCTATGTCACACTGGGAGTCAGAGCTCGAGATGAAGAAGTAGCAGCAGCAGAACCAGAAGTCTTCGCAAAAGGTGCAGTTGGGGCAATAAGTGTCGTGCGACCATTGCGAGTGCTCAGCCCTCCGCCTCGCCCATACTGAAAGAAGAAAAAAGGTCACATTAACTAAGGCAGATAAAAATGAGTAGAAAGGAAAGAGCGCAAGAATGTAAATAAAAGGTAGAAAGTATCGCAACGGGGCCACCCCGAGGAGTAGGAGGCTCTAAATCATGGGCCCGAAAGGCCGCATTCTAGAGACGGACCAGTACCCTCTACCCGGTGATCAAGTGAAGGGACTAGTCGCACCACTCATGGGACATCTGTCAAGAGAAGAATCAAGTCAGTGTAATCAGATATGGGAATCAATACGGGTATAAGAATTAGTGTAGCCAAGACTGTGCAGTCAGATATAAGCGATAGTATGAAGAACAGAAGGAAGGATGTCATACCTGCTCAGTACCAGGGAGTAGGAGAATCTCTAGGGCCACTAGCTTGGGGATCCAGATCTGATGGAGAATCCGTTCCATAATGGTATCTACTGTTTAGGGCAGCTCGGGATAGTAGGAGGAGGACCCTGCACAAGCACCTATGGCAAACATGAGCCTCTCTCGGGCAAAGACCGTGTTGTCACGATCTTTGCCCTCGATTAGCGTTGTAGCATCGAGACCTACCATGGCTCAGATGATCTCGACCGTACGGAGGGTGTCGGTCTAACACATCCCTATCGGAGGTATCCTCAAAATACAAAAGTGGTCATACCCCAAGGACCGCTGAATGACGTGCTCACCGAATTACCACTCTCTACAGAATGACCCCTCAAGCAAGACATGAGTCCAGGTAACCTCGTGACCCCACATCAAGTCAGCACCAGCTCGCTCCTCTATGCCCATCCAGATATCTTAACGGACCCAAAAGTCAAGGAAACGTGTCAGCAAAGCAGTATATATATAGGAAATGAGAAGTTGGATTGAACAGAAGCATGAGTAACTTACCCGGTCGGGAGTGAGGCTGTCCAAGAAGAGGCGGTCATCATCTAAGTCCTACCCACTAAGATTCATACCCTAATGGTGTATAGCCCATAGAAGTTCCCGAGGGATCATGAGGGGGTCGTCACAAGAGTTCACTGGCTGGCGCTTGCCCAGGAACTCATAGACCTAGAGTTACAGAAAATCAAGAGAAGCATTAGTATAGTTAAAATAGATATGCAGATGGTAAAGAAAGGCACTGAAAGTATAGAAAGCAGACATACCTCCCAGATGCGCTAGTACCCACCAACGCTCAAATTAGAGGTCCTGGTGGCCGTGCTCATGTTCCCATATAAGGTCGCTAGTGCAGCTCCTTCGCAATCATAGGAGTAAATCTAATCCACCACCACTATGGCAGTGAGATAGTGGAGGTGCACCATGTTCTCTAAGTTCGGGAATAAGGATATCCCGACATATAGAGAAGGACTGCACACACCACCCATCCAAAGAGGTAGACATCGGAGTACACAAAATGACAGAAGGTCATCTTCAACCATGTGTATTGTATGCTCCCCTTGTCGATGGATGGGAGCACGTGGTCCAGAAGGTGCAGAAAAGTCTCGGGGCTCCAATAGATATCTGGATGGAAAGAGATCTGGTTGTCGCCCACTCGAATCCCGGTAATGAGAGAGAAATCAAGAAGACTAAGAGTCCCCTCGAACGTGGGAAGATGAAAGGTGTTGGTGGTATCCCACCACCTCTCCGTCAAAGCCATAAGGGTGACCCGGTCGTTGCTAGTCCCCTCTAACATGGTGACAAAGCTACCAAAGCCAATCCGATCAACAATCTCTCGGCTATGGGGAGGGAGCGCCATGTACCACTCCAGGACGTCTCAGGATCTACCAAAACCCCGAATATGAGGTTGCCCCAAAAACGAAACAAAACAAACAAATCAGTAAACAAAGAGCAATCAACAAAATAACGAAAATGACAGGATCAAAATCAAAATGCGTGACAAGATAACTGAAACAAACAGACGATAATCAAAACAACAAAATCTCACTCGCTTCATTATTTTCTTTAATCTTACCCCATTTCAAAACCGATAACACCTCAACCTATTTAAAACCAATTCGCAAGAATCCAACTTCGACGAAAACCTAACTTCACTCGTATTTTTAACTCAATTTCAAAATTCCATCTAAAACTCAGTCACATAGTTTGAATTCAACTCCGATCAAAATTCAAAAAAAGTTTAAAAAATTTAATTTCCTTTGAACATAGCCCCTAATCTGCCTCAATTTAACTTCGAAAGACTCAAAACGGTAGATTCAACCAAAATTTCGTCTCAACAAAAATTACAAAAAAAAAAATCAGTTTCAAACGTAGCCCAACCTAGCCTCAACCCATCTGGCCCCATTTTCAAAAGTTAACCAATTCAAAACTTTAATGTAATTGCAAATTAACATCCTAACCCTGTAGTTCCAAACTAGCCCCTAACTCCGTCCCAAACCCACGTTTTAACATAATTTCAAGATTTTCAAATTTCAGTTTAGCCCGACGTCTACCGAAATTCATCCCCAAATTCAAAATCAAACCCAACTTAATGCAACAATTTAAATTTGTCCTAGAATCTGTTCTCTACATATCTAAACTTGTTTTAATCAAAAATTTCAAAAGTTTGATCGTAGGTCCATCCAAAAATCCATCAAAATTCAAAAACTCCGTTTTAAAACTCCGAGATTCATCCAAAACTTATTTTAAACCCAAATTTGAAGCTTAACACGGTTTCTATCCCATCTCAAGGTTAGTTTTTCAAAGTGGATTCATATCCAAAGCTCATTTTATTCAAATCTCAAAGTTCTTTTTAAAACAAAATCCGCTCAATTTGTGTTAATCTAAATCCTAACATGATTTTCATTTTTAAATCTAAATTCAAACAAGCCCCGCTCCCGGGACATGATCCCACTTCAAAACAAGTCCAGCCCAACCCTGAGGACCAAATCCATTCAATTTCAAAATCCTTTTTCCACAAATCTAAAGTTGTCCTGTCTGAAATTCCAAAAGTTTATTCAAAGTTTCATTAAATCTTAAGTTCACACAAGTTCAAAAGTTTCGTTTTCCAAAATATATCCCGTCCAAGAGCAAAGGCCCATAAAAATCCAAGTCAAGGACTAACCTAGTTAAGTCCAATGTTTCAAACCAAGTCTCAACTTTAATTCAATTCAAATCCTAAACTCCAACATTCGATACAAGTCAATATTCAAGTCACTTCAAATTTAAGTTCGAACATTCAAAAGTAGTCAAGGATCAACATTCAAATAGATTTTGAATCGACAAAGCAAGTAAAGAACTCAAGTTTCCAACTTACCTCAACATTTCGGCCCGAGAGATGACCGTCACAGCGCCGTAGGAGGACCTCACGCTCCGCTATGACATCCGGAAGGTTGAACCTCTTCAAAGTTGATTTCCACAACTGGTGAAGAAAAGGGATGTAAGTCCTTGCATCGAAATGCTCTAGCATGCCCGGCGCACCCCCTCCCTCGAGTAGGAGATCCTCGTCTTCATCGCTACCATCACCCACGGCACTCCAGCTGCACCTCCACCTCCAACACCGTCGGCACCACCATTGCCGCCAACAACCGGTGCCACACCACCCCCAGCACCACCACCACTATCACATCCAACACCACCGATGCCACCACCATCGTGGCCCACGAAGTCAAATCCAACACCCACCATGGCCGAGAACACTACTGATATAAGGGAGAGGATAAACATGCTTTTGAGAGTCGAGGGACCAAGAGAGAGTGAGAATGAGAGAGAGAATGAGAGAGGGAACCGAGAGAGAGAGAGAGAGAGAGAGAGTGAGAACTTGAGAGAGAGGGAGTTGAGAGAGATAGAGTGAGTTCGAGGGAGTGCGGTACGAGAGAGATGAGAGGAAGAGAGAGTATGAAAGCTTCGCGTGAGTGGTTTTTTCAAAACGGTCTCAGAACTTATGTTCTATTATCGACCTCACAACTTGACCCAGGCCACAACATCACTTTGTAACGGTCGTGCCTTTTGTTCAAATGTTTCTCAAGGCCTTGAACTTTATGTTTAGGCCGCCATCTTCTTAGGGAAAAATAGCACAGGTCGCGACATACAAAAGCGACAGCCTCTATTTTGTTTTGTGCTTTCCCCATTATTTGGCCCTTAGAACTACCCCATGTGGGTTTTGAACAAATTGAAGGCTCTCTTAGCCCATCTTTATGATCTAGATGCCCCTTTAAGCCTTCGGTCCTCCTCATGACCTTAAACTGACATATTGGTCCTCTACACAACCTAAAACTATCCCTAGCCTCCTTTGGTCGTCCTTACGACCTTAAACTGACTCGTCGGTCCTCAACATGACCTAAAACTATCCCTAGCATCCTTCAATCCTCCTCATGATCTTAAACTGACTTGTCGGTCCTCGACACAACCTAAAAGTGCCTTTAACTTCTTCGGTCCTCTTCATGACCTTAGACTGACTTGTTGATCCTTAACATAACCTAAAACTATCCTTAGTCTGTTCGGTTCTCCTCATAACATTAAACTGACTCGTCAATCCTCGACACGACCTAAAACTGTCCTTAGCCCCTTCGGTCCTCCTCATGACCTTAAACTGACACGTCGTCCTCGACACGACCTAAAATTATCCTCAGCCTCTTCGGTCCTCTTCATGACCTTAAATTGACTTGTTGGTCCTCGCACAATCTTAAAATGCCCCTCTGACCCATCGATCCTCCTCATGACAATAAACTGGCTCGTCGGTCCTCACGCGACCTAAAAGTTGCCCCTTTATCTTATCGGTCCTCAACATAACCTAAAACTGCTCCTAGCCTCTTCGGTCATCCTCATGACCTTAAGTTTTTTTTTCATAAATGTTTGGTTCATCTCATGACCTTAAACTGACTTATCGGTCTCTGCATAACCTTAAACTGCCCTTAGCCTCATCGGTTCTTTCACGACCTAAAACTAATAGATGTTTCCTTGGTCCATGTTGTAACCTAAAAAATTTTCTTGCATCGTACTTATTTTCATTGCACTGTACCTATCATGCATCATGATTAGCTTGTTTGCATCATATGCATTACTCCACGAACTACAATCGGTATGATCTCTTACAATAGGGGTACGTAGGAAGCTCGATCAAAATTCAGGTTCGACCACCCTTTCTTGCATGTTTTTCTTGTGCCTAAGATTGGCGGCTTGTTTGGTCAGTTTGTCTTTGGAGATTTGACATTTTATTGCACCACGAGTTGCTACAAGCAGTGTCAAAGAGAGGCAACTGCAGACACCCCAATTTGACTAAGCCGAATCTTGGGTTCCCATCTCGAATGCACCCCAATGATGAAAGTATGAGAATCATGCTAAGGGATATCCTCAAGCAAGCAAAATCACGAATATGGCTTAAAACGTAAAAAACCCTAAAAAATCCTTCTACCCATAGGATCTTCAATTCATTCACAAAACTGATCATCTTCAAAATATGATTTCTAACTAGGGTGCCTTCAGCCATGCTTATATTCATAAGAGACTTCATAGTCACCTACTTAGCAGCACGATTTTGATCCCCAATCATTTCTTTGAGATTCATAATCATGTCATAAGCACTGGGTATACACTGATGCTAATACTGTAATACATCTGACATGAAAATCAAAATGTAACAGCGATACATCTGATCAGCTTTCTGCTACCTCTGATAAGTCTGAGTTTCTTGTTCGATCGCCCCCTCATCAAGTACTGGTGGACAAATTTTAAATAATGCAAATTTCTAGTCCTCAGTAGTTAAGACAATATTCAAATTCCTTTTTCATATTACATAGTTTGGTCCCATTAGTTTATTTTCTTTGAGTATGGTCACGAGTGGATTGAAAGCCATTTTAATTTTGAGAATCACATAATTAAAAATAACCATTAATTATGACGAGCAAAATTTTAAATTTATTTTAAATTTGGTTCCCTCTACCAATTAAAAAAAATTCACCAGCAGCCTGATACCCTGTGAATAGCATGCCTCGATAGAAAGACGTCTACTATCTATCGTTTATCCAGACAAGCCAATTCCTATTAGTTTTATTATCAAGGCAGCAGACCATACTAACTAAAATTAAATTTATTGACATAGCTTCGATCTAGTAAATAATAGTAGTGACTCAGATGAAGAGGATACTGTTATTTATAGTTAAGAGTTAACCACCACCTAATATCAAATCAATTGCTTCGCAATAAACCCTTCAGATGGAGAAGTAATCTACACTAATAAATATTCAAAATTATTCCTGAAGGAGATTCGTGCTTGTGATACCGCAATTAATCCTGGCCGATGGGTGAAAGGCTTTAGTGCCAACACACAGAATTAATTATATCACCTACGAACTGGTGATGGAGACCACGAAATTTATTTATAAATAAATTTTTTCACCCACTTAGATTTTTAAAATATTTCGAGGCTTATAAAAATTTGTTTAATTAAAATAAATTTATTAATTTTGAAAACCACACAATCCGAAAGATTTCAAAACATCTTTCCATGTACACAATCCAAAAAAATTTGATTTTGTCAAACTATCTTTTCATATTTTAATGCGTAACAAATAAAATTCGACGAATGCACAGTTTTTTCTTCGGTATACAGCTAATGTATTGATTAAAGGTATTCAAATATTTTATTTTTACATTACACATTTTTTGAAAAAAATAATTTATTAAGATTAAATATTTTTTTATTTAATTAATTCAAAATTTAAAAATAATTTTCACATTTTCCAAGATATTCGTTTTAAAAAAATCATTTTAAACGTGTTATTTTGTAAAAATAAAATATCTAAAGTTTTTCTATTTAATTAAAAACTTTTAATTAAAAAAAACTTAATTAAAACCGAATTTTTCAAATTAATTAAGTTAATAGGAATAAATAAAGTATGTATATATCATCCATGCAGTTTAAAAGAATATAAATGGAATATAAATGGAATATATATATATATATATATATATATATATATATAATCTCTATTGAGTTTCAATCTCTTATTTATAGATTA
>JAOTRH010118644.1:0-14907 GCA_034768845.1 Heliamphora exappendiculata
ATATAAGCTATAATAATCCTTTTTCGAGTTAACTTTCTATATCCCGATTGCATCAAGATCCTTTGATACACTGTGATATACAAATTTATCATACGGGGATCAAAACATATCATAATATCACGATCAAAATAGCCTGAACCAAGCCACCGCCGCCGCCGGCCACTGCACTACCGTCGGTGCCACCATGCCACCACCTTCAGGCGGCTTTTGCCGCCACTCCTGAGCTCCGTTTCCGATACCCTTTTTCTAAAAAATAGCTATTAAAAAGTAATTTTTTTCTTCAGAAAACAAGAATGAAAACTGCCCGAAAAATAGCTTTTGATGAGTCCCGAAACAGCCGCCACCACTGCCTTACGCCGACACCCACTTCAGCAACCCGTTTGGGCTTTTTTCAATAATGTTTTTACTCCCATTTTTTTGTTGAAAAAATAGCTCTAATATTGAGCAACATGTTACTTCGAAGAGAGCCTCGAAAACAATCCCAAAAGGCCCCAAAAATAGCCCCGAACGGCCTGCGTTGCTGCTAGAAATTGCGGCTTGTTTTTTACAGTTTTTGCCGCCTGTTTGGCCTAATTTTTTTTTATGATTTTTGGAAAGTATTTTAAGGTATATTTTTTGCAACTTTATTCCCAAAAAAATGCTCAAAAAATACTCCTAAAAATGTCCTGAAAAATCAATAAAATTTGCCTCAAACTGCCGCCAACAAAGTCGTCAGTGGTGGGCTATTTTTGTCATTTTTGCTGCTATTTTTGACTTATTTTTTCTACTATTTTTAATGCATAAATCCTACAGAAACTCACCGAAAAAATTATTTTAAAACCGTTAAAAAAATATCGCAATCTGTGGCCCGTAAAAACCTGAAACCACCGCCGGTGCCGCCGCCTATTCTTCGTGTTCTTAGCTATTCAACATGTTCTTAAATATTCTAAACTGATATTTAAAAACAAATAATAGCTATTACATCAAAAACCTATGTTCCGTAGGCTCACATTTAATCTAAAAAAAAGTTAATCTATCACAATCAACCCTGGTGATTTAGAAAAATAAATAAATTATCATACAAACCATTTAATCAGATATGAAAAATATGATGATCATAAAATCGAGATTAGAACGCTTACAAAATAAAGTTAGCACAGTTCTAAATCTACCCAGGCCCTTAATAAATCGTAAACAAAAAAAAACGACTCTAATACCAATTGTTGGAGGTAAAACTGTCAAGATCATTGCTTTTCAAAAAAAAATTACGGTAAAAATAACTAAATGAGCAATCGCAGAAACGGGCTCCAGATACAACTTTTGATGTCGAACGATCATAATAAAAACTCGTGCCACCACAGTTAATTTAGAAAAATATCTTTTCATCGATTCTTTAACTACGAGTTTTTATTCTGAGTTGAAACTCCAGTCAGACATTTTACTGTATTTCCTTACATGATTCCCGAATATAGTATGGGCTATAATCCTTTGAGAGCTCAAACCAGGAGAACCTGGTCAACTTTAGTCTGGAAAATAAGTTACAAATTTGATTCATTCTACCCGCATATCTATAGGGCTATAGCAGGGACCTGTGAAGTAATTATGACGAAGGCTTCTAGTGTAATCGAGATACGTATTCAGCGATTTTTGCAATTAAGAAAACCTCTCAGCGATATCTGTAATTATAAAAACCTTACAGTAGTTTCTACAAGTTTCATAAAATACTAAACTACAGTTCACACCACTAAAGAACTATAATTGCACTATAAGCCATAATCTCAAGATCATCTTGCATTGAGTTTCTGTTATTAAATACTTAACTTATCTCCCCACGTTAAGATTTTCGATATCTATCAATTAAATTTAATTATTGACAATTTAATTTAATCGGTATCTTCATATTTCTTAAGCCCTTCTGCTTAACTTATTTGACCGCCGGTAATCAAATTCACCAGCAGGTTTTGGCCCAGTCAAAACTTATAAACTTCCTTAAGGAGGAATCACAAATCCCGATCATTTGAGACGTGAATTTCATCAATAATTAATATTCACCATATAATTAATACCGCTATCTAACTCACCGGGAATATAGACCCATATAAGATCGCACCCTCTAATGAATTAAAACAACGAATATTAAATATATGCAAATTAATAATTATTTAAGGATCAAGAGTATCAACACTCTTTATAGTAATCTTAGGGTGTGAATTAATTTGTATAGTCAGTATAAAATTAATTACCCCAATGTGTCCCGTTCAATACACAAAGTGTATTAGCACAGAGAGTCGAAACAATAGATAACGCTATTATCTATTTCCCGTAACCAAGACAGACATACTGAAACTCTGTATTACAGTCATACCGATAGTATGTCCATTTCCATCTAAACTATGAATATAAAACTTATAGTTTGCAAAAATCTAAAATCTGATCTTCTGTGTGCAAGTCGTACTCTATACACCAGATTAAATATTGTACAGAATAAATAATATCCATGCATAACATTAAAAAAATGATATTTCATATATTGCTCATTAAGATTCTCATATAACAAAAAATTAATTTTATTAAAATAAAATTAAATAAATAAAACATGATTTTTAGTATACAGTCCTAACACAGATGATGAGAGAGAGAAAGTTCTCTTAGAGTCAGAATCAATTGTTTGAGGATATTCCTCAGTTCCCATTTTTACGATAGGTAGTAAAAATATAATAAAATAAAAGATTTTGGAGAGAAGAGTTTTGAAGCTAGGAGTATTTACGACGAAAGTGTCAACTGGAGGCGGAGTACTGAGTTCGCGGTGAACAAAAGACACCATTTTCAAGAAATATAAAGGAGAAGGATCGGAGAGGGGAGAAACTAAGGAAGCCAGAGTTACAAGAAAATTAAAAGACATAGAAGACTCACTAGGAATGACGCTTTGAAAGATCGAAGAAGAAAATCCTAGCAAGTCCCACGAAATCTCTCCCACGAGAAGTTTCAGAATGAGGAAGTTTTAGAGTAGGTTCATGAAATAAACCCCAAGGATTTGGATCTAATGGCTCAGGGCAAGATAAATTTTCAACCGTTAAAAGTTTCCATGATAAGTGGTTAAGATTGCTTCACGTGGCTCAGTTAAACCGTCGCAACAATGGCACACAACACGAATTTAAATTTATGGCACCTCGATTCTCGCGACGCCGCCAAAGTTGTTGCAACGACATATCGACTACTTTATATGTAACAACCTGGTCCGGACCCTAGTTGTAATAACCTAGTTTGTAATGACTCGTGTAACGATCCAACCCAAACCCTAGTACTAGCGACAAGATTCTAAGTCGCTAGAAGGATAAAAATCCTAACTCAACCCGAAACCCTAATTTAACCTGAAAAACCCTAAAAAGACCAAATATTCATAGGCAAAGCCCTAATACTCAGAGGAGACTCCAAATATTCTAAATTAAGTAAATAAAATAAAATATATAGTTAAAAATAAAAAATTCTCACAATTATGTAAAATGACCATTTTGCCCCTAATATAACAAAAAGTCTTAAAAATTCAAGTTTTGACACATGGACACCCAAAATAAGATATTTAGATAAAATTAAATAAAAAAAGATAAAATAATAATTAAAATGACAAAAATACCCTTGCATGGCCTACCACCTTGGGATTTGCGCATAAAAAGTTACTTTTTACCTTTATAAGCTTAAAAAATAAGAAAAGATTGTATAAATTAAGCATTATTATGATCCAAGACATTTTATACAATTAATATACATAATAATATAATAATATATGTCAAAAAAATGAAACAAATTATTATTTAAAATTTCTACACAATAAATAAGTTAAAAAGTCAATTCTTGTCAAATCACGTTATATTGACTTAAAAGCTTATGCCCATTTAATTAATTGATAAAAAAATTATGATAAATCATTGGAAGACTAAATTAATTATAAACACATTAATATTATAGATTTTAGTAGGTTAAGATACCAAAAAAATACACAAAATTAATATTTTATGCGTTTTCTTGCACAAAATAGTACTAAAATAAAATTTAAACCCCAAAATTAATACAAACTCAGATTTTTGTTTCCAAAACCTGCCCTAGCCAAATTCCTTGCTGCCATATTCTAAAAATAATTTCTTGAGAAGACCATGACCACGCCATGCAACCAATCATCAATTAAAATTTATAAATTTCCTTACAATATTAATTATTAAGTCTTTTACCCTTCTTCTCTATAAATAAAAGCCAAACACCACCCATTCCTACTTTATAATTCAGCTGAGAGAGGTGAGAGAGAGATTGTGTGTACATTCTTGAGTGTTCTTGAGAGTTCATGCAAATTTAAGAGAAAGTGAGAGAAGAACAAGGAAGAAGGAGCAAAGAATAGTACATTAAAGCCAAGTCTCATCATCCATCAACCTTTCGAGCAACAAAATAAGTAAGTAAATTCCTTAAACCCCCTGCCATTCTCTCATAAAATAACCCTCAATCCATCTCTATAAACAACCCTAAGAATAAGAAATAAGATTCCACTCAAAAAAGCGTCGTGTGAATAGATTAGGAGCTGTTCATATGAGATCTAGTATTTTATGTATTTGCATGTAAGTGTTTTTGAGTTTAATGGCTTAAATAGGTTCTGAAACTTTGATATGTATGAATAAATTATATGCGTACAAAGAAAATATAGTAAATTTAGACATATCATGAGCTAAGTTACCGAAACCCTAAATGGCCTTATTTTTTGGGCGTATTAACATTCTTCCATGAACTTTAAACTACCATAAAGAATTGTAGAAAAATAATATAAATGATATTTTCATATCCAGAGCTATATTTTTATGTTATCTTTCATACAAAATTAGTTTGAAGTGATTTCGTTGGTTAGAACTCTAGATACATAATTTTTACCAAAGAGTGTTAAATTTTAACCACTCTGTATTGCAGACATAAAAATCCTAGGTTAGAGTGAGAACCGAGTTTAGGTCAAAACATAACACTTGTAGATAATATGTTTAACTTACTTTTCACCAAAAATGAGCCAAAAATATGAAGTTTGGATAGGTCAAAACTCTTTCCAAAGTCACTGTTGTGGTTTAGTAACTAACAGAGCTCTCTGTTACATGTTTTTGTGGGACCCAAAACCTATGTTTTTAATGCCTAAATTTAAAAGTGATTTTCATGAAAAATGTAGAAAACATATTAAAATAGATACAAACCAAACATCAGCCCAAAATACACTCGAATGGTCCCTCAAAGGTCTTGTCCCTTCTCTGTTGAAAACCAGTTTTGCTGAACCTTTTTATGCTAGCTAAACCCATTTTATAAATTGGCCAAAATCATCAATTTGTTCCAAACAACTAGTCTTTGCACAAAACATTAAACCTATAAGGGACCCCTTAATCTGACACCTCCCCAAATATTAAACCCATAACCCTTAAATTGATGCTTCAAAATTGAGGCAAGCAGGGACCCAAATTCTGCACTTTTCTCTATAAAGTGCTAAATGGTTTTCTCTTAATTAAAATAAATAACCTTTTTGCCCAAGGATCTGACCTTAGTGTTAAATATGAAAGCTGCAAGAAATATTTTTATCTAATTGGTGTTCAAAAATCAAAATTTAATTCCATGTCTAGGTACCTCAAAACACTGTTGTAACTTTCAATTTGACGCTTAAACATTTACCTCTATTTGGCTAAGTGTATGAATGGCATGTTACATTGTGGAATTTGAATATGTGGACTTTAAATGATTTATGTGACTTATAGGTATATGAGATTGACAATTTGATGAATAGAAAACATATCGATAGGTTAAATCCAAGTCACATAAATTATAGCTTGTGTTTCATATACTTGAACTCTATGCTTTAGTGAGTTGTACATTGTAATATACCATGTTTAGATGCTATGCTATAATTAGTTGTACATGAAAAACATGTTGCATATCATGAGCATTCCAACACTTGTATTTTGGTTTATCGAAGTCCCTTTTCTACCTGTTATTGTGGGTTCGGTGGTGTGGAAATCATTCTTTTGTGATCTTGAATCTGGGGCGTCCCTGGTTGCCAATTTTGAAATTGATTTGGAAAGTTGTTATTATGAAAAAAGGGTTTATTATGAAAAGGAGTTAGGCACCATAGGCTCGTCGCTAGCCTTTAAATTTTTATAATTTGGACTTTGGGTTGACGCCACACGAGCATTCTTATTCTTAAGGTGGGTTTTGTGCGCATATAATTTGCCTAGAGAATTTGGAATAAGAATGGAGGGTTTGGAATAAGAATGTAATTGGCTACCCCACGCCATTGCCATTGAGTAAAACGGCTGAGAGATGAGGCCAAGATGAGCGTTTACCTTTCGCAACGAGGCGAAAATAAGTTTCGTGATCAGATTCCCATAAAGTCTACTATGTAATTACCAACATGGAATTCATGTTATGGTTCTGGATGTATGTCAGGTTGGGCATTTGCATCGCATTCACTTGCATCACGCATTTACACAATTATTTATACACATATATATATATGCTTACCCTATCATAAATGTCAAATTTGCCTGCCTCCCTAGCCTTGAATTGTATTGGGTGTTATATGATACATATTGTCGGATATTTTGTTATGAGTTTGTTAGAAGGTTTAGAAAATTTACTTCTGGGTTTTGGCTCATGGCATTCGTGCCACAGATGAAGAAGAAGAACTTTTTGAGGAAGGTTTGCCTGTAAAGGAAGAAGATTTCGAGGAACAGAGTGAGTGTCAGGAGCCCGCCGATCCCAACTTCCCCTTTGATCTTTTGTCAGTTTCCATGGGCATATTGTAAATTTTGTTAAATTCTCTAGATGACTGTAATCGTTATGTATTTTGAACAAGTTCTGAACCTTTAGTGATGTAGTATTTATCATATGTAACTATGAATGCACGGCTAGAATATCTCCCTTAATTATAGTTATGTATGTCCCGACGAGCTCGTAAGACAAGGCGTCACAATTGGTATCAGAACCTAGGTTTAGTGAACCTTCAGGCCTTGGGAGATGGTAGATTATGAGTTTTGTACCATAGAAACTCTGTAGAATGTCTATACTATTAATTTATCACATATAATTTTAACAACGTAAAATTTTTACCTTAGGATTTTCTCTTTCTTTCTTTAGGATGGTGTCCGATGCAGAGCCGGCTGGAGAACCATGGACAGCACCGGAGCCAGAAGACTTAGACCCCGAGGAAGAAGCCATTGAAGAGCAAGACCTGATAAATATATTTTTGTTGTCATGGATGTTCCAGATGAGTAGCCAATTTAGGAAGAAGAAGGGGTCAAGGAAGTAGGAGCAGACGAAGAACCAGATGAAGTAGAAAATGAGGCAGATGTTGAAGTAAAGGATGAAGAGGAACTTGAGGACGACGACAGCAAGAATGAGGAGCAAATCATCGCTTTCTTTTATGATCCACTGGAGGCACTACCTCCGGAGCCAGACGATGAAGAAACAACGGACGTAGCAATCAACTGGAACCGCCAAGACTACCGCAAGGACTACCGTGTTGGAGAACGGGTGTATGCAAGAGTATTCCCCGAAAGGACGTGGAAATGGAAAAAACTCGAGTCTTTTCTGAGGTACATGGGACCACTATGAGTGTTGGAGAGATGTGATGAAACCACATATCGTCTGTAGGTACCACCAGGATTCAAAGAGCTATTAGGGGATAGGATGGATGCAAGGTGGATGCAGACTCAAAAACCCAGAGACAAGAGAGGAATCATCAACCCACGCAACTTGGCAATCGACTTTAACAATCCAAAAACATACCTGGAGATACCAGTAGCCATAATTAGCGGGACTTGCATGGGGCCGGAGGGCTTTTGGCACGTGAAAGTGCAGTGGCGTTGCTACGGTATCTACGAGACGACGTGGGAGCGTGACTCAGTTATTCGCTACTTCTATCTGCATCTGTTTGTCTAGGCCTTAGCATGTTAGGTATTGTATCTTTCCTTATTTGTATAATGTATGTGTGTTTTGTGAACTCTTGAAAAACTTTGTAATGGTTATGTGTTTAAATGAAATGCAAATGTTCGTTGTTTAATTCTTTATAAGCTAATCTCAAACTAAATTCCACAAGATCCCAAAAACATGAAAACAACCCCCAAATCTCAACACTTTCTTAGGATGACAAATAGACGATCAAACCACCGATAAGTTGACAAACCCCTAAATGTTAAAGCACTCGGAGTAGCCTAAGTTTTACGAAAACCACCGTTAAAACCTCACAACTACACCCTTATGAGTTTCTTTTCCCAAACCCTTGCATCCACTTTTATACCGAGTTAAAATTCCTTGCTTATCTTTCTTTCTAATAACACCGGTCCTCAACAATGCTACCCTGTATCATTCGTAGGTAATCCTTCTCCACCCAATGTCTTATTGGTAACCCTATGGAAAATTCATCC
The DNA here is from genome assembly GCA_034768845.1 of Heliamphora exappendiculata. NCBI lineage: Eukaryota > Viridiplantae > Streptophyta > Magnoliopsida > Ericales > Sarraceniaceae > Heliamphora > Heliamphora exappendiculata. Next base: position 8,415 of record JAOTRH010118644.1, read on the forward strand.
TAGAAAATACCCTTATCTTTGAGTTTTCATTGTTGAGCCATGCCTAGATGACGACTAGTATTCACATTTGATTGTCCTTCAATGCAAGCTATCATCCTTGAACTAACTCTTTATTCGTAGAACTCAGTGTCATTTCTTTAGTCCTGAACATTCAATATTGCCAAGATCCTCTTCCACCGTTCATCTTCCCCTGACCTCAATACTACATCCGACTGAAGTAATTTTGTGAACTCTTGAAATCTCAACCTGGGGAGTCGACTTGGATGGTTGAATTAAAGTACGTTAGGCCGACATAATTTCAGAGCAAATATCTAGTTTGGTTACCCGTTGCTTAAACGTATCTTTTGTCAAAGTTTGATGTTGTACAGATTGGTCCCGAGAACACTCTCTTTGTAATATTCATTAATTGCTGATCTCTTATCTCCAATACATCTAAGCTTCAATTAACCTATCAACCTGGGTCAACGGTGATGGCTTTAATTGTGACCCCTTGCCTTGATTTAACCAATCTTTGGACTATCTGGGTTCCACCCCAATATGATCTGACCCCAACTACATCTCGTGCGTATACCATTTGAAATTCTTAGCTAAACGCTTACTTATTCACCGCCTTGTGATCGCCTTCCTTGAAACCAGTAAAATTGAGCTGACTATCCTTATTAAACTGCACGTATGCTTTGCCCGTCAACCTTTAAAACCTTACCCTGTAGGTGTGTGAGTGGCGACGATCGTCAGGATATTACATCATTAGGCTTTAGCATTTTCACAAAAAACTAGGACAATGCACGGGAACCTCTTAACACCTCTTCGAATCGTGGGGTAATCTTTCCTCAACATTACGACCTAAAGTATCATCAACGTCCACGTTTAACAAAGTTTTGAAGATCGAGACCCCCGACTATAGGAATGGTTAAGTAAGGGTTTATTCAACTAACTACACCTTTTCAAAAAACCCAAGAAGTAGAATTATGCCATCAATAACCTATAGATAGGAACAGCAGCTTCACACCAACGAACTCATGATGCCACCATGTGACAGAATTCATACAGAATTCAAACTTTCCTAGACTAGTTCATAGTAGACCCACACATCCAATACATCGGGAAGCAAAAGATTTGTACCAACAATAGGAAAGTGAAAAATAAGAGACAACCTCGAGCTTAGGATACCCTTAGTATGTAAGTAAAGGAAGAATATATGTACGTATCGATATTCATGTCAACTTTTCTCGCCAGAATATTAGGATCCAAATCCTGCCATCCCCACCTTTAATGAAGAATTTTTTACAACAACTATGAGCATCAGGAGCCTGATGGAGAATTAACCATTAAACCACAATGAATCACATGACTCAAAATTTGCCTCAAACATACCTTTTATCACGTTAAATTGCCCTAGAGTGACCAACCACCGGAGAGAAACGCTCCAGTCATTGGAAGAGATGTTCAAACCCTACGTACCAGCACGTGAAGAACAAACGATGGAAGATGAGAGAAACGGTACAACACTTGAAAAGACTGGAATAGGAACAAAAGTATATGACTACAGACTTTGTCACTGGAATCATCAAGATCGCATCAGAAGCACAACAACATTCAAATTACATTGGGTTGCCTCACTAAGATCTCTCGCTTTCTATTGGTTAAACTTCACCACACAATGGTAGCAACTAACAAAAAGTGCATCCGTGAGATCTGCATCAATATGAGTTTCTATTATACCCAATCGAGACCCGCATCTCCCCTTTAGATGAATGGGCAATTCGAACGCACGATTCTGAACCATCAAAGGCATGTTAAGAGTATGCATAAGGGAAAATAAAGGAAACTCTTATCTTCGGTCAAAATCTACTTACAACAACAGCTCCCGAGCTAGCTTTTGCAACCACATGACGTTTTGTATGTAAACAATACTGCGAGTAATCAATATACGAAATAGAAACAAAAAGGACTGATTAGTAAGAAAAAATCTTTGCTAAACAATATAGAAAATCATACAGAGCCTAAGATGATAGCCACATGTTAACAATCTTATAGTTTCGTACAATCTACATTAAGAACGACAAGATCTCTTCAGATAAAGCCTTTGTGGCAATAAATGTGTTTAGTGCTATGCCTTCACCTGATATGTAGAACCAACCTTACCGAACAGTTCGATGACCCTTTTTCCTTTTCTCTTTCTTAAAGATGGCGGGACAAAGATAAAATTATGAGTGCTCAGTAAGAGTAAAATGAACCAAGGAGGAATTGGACGTCCCGAATCTAGCACGACTCTAGCAAGATCTAGCAGTCAATTTGGATCGATCGCAAGGGAAGGCATCCGAGGACAGATCATGGTACTTATCGAACCTAAGAGTACAGAATATCCTAGCACCTGAGAAGAAGAATTTTTCTTGAACAATAGAGGTTTGAATTAAAGCCATGAAGCAACAACAAACAACAGTAAGAGCTTGTTATAAGTACAACCAGCCAGGGCATAAGATGACGCATTGCCAGTTAAAAATTGGAAAAGAAAATCAAAGAGGACCACTACGGAACAACAAGAAGTTCACGCGTTTGGAACCATACTCTCTGGATGACAGAAAGGAATAACTAGGAAAAAGGATACCAAAATTAATAATCTGTTATCAATGCCAGAAGCTCGAACATAAAAGACCTGAGTGCCCACTATGAAGTGGATTAAACTACAACAACCATCAGCTACGACAAGGCTACAAGGATCAAACAAATCTGTTGCAGCAAGAATAATTTGCTATAATTACAATAAGTACGGACATAGAAAGTTTGAATACCCGCTACCAAGGGGAAGAAACTACAATATTCGTCAAAAGGGAACGAGTGGTTTGGGAAGAACAATATAGCTTGACCAACAAGAGAACCAATGGACAGAAGGCTCGCCTTCACAAGAGAAAAAAAAAAGAGTATTCGTTGATGATCGGAGGTACGCCCGAATTCGCAAACTCTAAGATATACGTTAGTTAGACTTTTTGCATTATCCCGAAAAAGGATACACTTGAACGACAAAGGCTTTTAGGCTAACACTAGTTAAACGACTTTCGCACCATGGATATGCGACGTAATCTTTGAAAATTGTGTAGTGGTTGGTTTAAGAAATTAGAAAGATAAAGCAATCATTACCCAAAGTGCTTAACATATAAACTCAACCATGTCCACACCCTCAATAAAGAAGGACTCGGGTAAATAATGATACACCTTCAAAGAAAAAAGATGCAAGTAACTCTCTACAACCTTCGCACAAAATTTCGAGGATGAAATTTATTTTAAGGGGGGTAGATTGTAACAACCCTATCCAGACCCTAGTTCTAATAACCCAGTTTGTAACGATCCATGTAACGATCCAACCCAAACCCTAGTATTAGCAATGGTTAGTTGACAAGATATTAGGTCGCTAGAAGGATGAAAATCCTAACTCATCCCGAAACCTTAATTTAACCTAAAAAATTCTAAAAATACCAAAAACTCAGAGGCAAAGCCGTAAAACTCAAAGGAGACTCCTAACATCCTAAATTAAGTAAATAACATAAATTATAAAGTTAAAAATTAAAAATTCTCGCAATTAGGGTAAAATGACCATTATACCCCTCGCACAGCGAAAAGTCTAAAAAACTCAAGTTTTGACACATGAACACCCAAATTTAGATATTTAGATACAATTAACTAACGAAAAGACAAAATAACAATCAAAATGACAAAAATACCCTTGCACGACCAGCCACCTTGGGATTTATGTACAAAAAATAACTTTTTACATTTTTAAGTATAAAAAATGAGAAAAAGTTATATAAATTAAGTATTATTATGACTCAAGACTTTTTATATAAGTAATATACATAATAATATAATAATATATGTCAACAAAAGTAAACAAATTATTATTTAAAGTTTCTATTCAATAAATAAGTCAAAAAGTCAATTCTTGTCAAATTAGCTTAAATTGACTTAAAAGCTTATGCCTATTTAATTAATTGCTATAAAAATTATAATAAATCATGGAAAGACTAAATTAATTATAAACACATTAATATAATAGATTTTAGTAAGTTAAGATACCAAAAAAATACACAAAATTAATATTTTATGCGTTTTCTTGCACAAAATGGTACTAAAATACAATTTAAACCCCAAAATTAATACAAACTCAAATTTTTGTTTTCAAACTTTCCCTAGCCGAATTCCTTGCTACCATATTCTGAAAATAATTTCTTGAGAAGACCATGGCCACCCCATGCAACAAATCATGAATTAAAATTTATAAATTTCCTTACAATATTAATTATTAAGTCTTCTACCCTTTTTTCCTATAAATAAAAGCCAAACACCATCCCATTCTTACTTTATAATTTGGATGAGTGAGGTGAGAGAGAGAGTGTGTGTGTGTATTCTTGAGTGTTCTTGAGAGTTTATGCAAGTTTGAGAGAAAATGAGAGAAGAAGAAGGAAGAAGGAGCAAGGAAGAGTACATTAAAGTCAAGTCTCATCATCCTTCAACCTTTAGAGCAACAAAACAAGTAAGTAAATTCCTTAAACCCTCTGCCATTCTCTCATAAAATAACCCTCAATCCATCTCTATAAACAACCCTAAGAATAAGAAACAAGATTTCACTCAAAAAGGCGTCGTGTAAATAGATTATGGGCTGTTTATATGAGATCTAGTGTTGTACGTATTTTCATGTAAGTGTTTTTGAGTTTAATGGCTTAAATAGGTTCTGGAACTTTGGTATGTATGAATACATTACATGCATGCAAAGCAAATACGCTAAATTTAGACATATTATGAGCTAAGTTACCGAAACCCTAAATAGCCATATTTTCTCGGCATACTAACATTCTGCCATAAATTTTAAACTACCATAACGAATTGTAGAAAAATGATCTAAATGTGATTTTTATGTCCAGAGCTATTATTTTAAGTTATCTTTCATACAAAATGGTTTGAAGTGATTTCGTTTGGTAGAACTCTAGATACACCATTTTTACCAAAGAGTATCAGATTTTGACCACTTTAGATTGCAGACATATAAACCCTAGGTTAGGGTGAGAACCGAGTTTAGTTTAAAGCATAATACTTGTAGATAATATGTTTCAATTACTTTCCACCAAAAATGAACCAAAAATATGAAGTCTGGATAGGTTAAAACCATTCCCAAAGTCACTATTGTGGTTCAGTGACTGACAGAGCTCTCTGTCACATGTTTTTGTGTGACCTAAAACCTATGTTTTTAATGGCTAAATCCAAATGTGGTTTTCATGAAAAATGTAGAAAACATACTAAAATAGATACGGACCGAACATTAGCCCAAAATACACTCGGATGGTCCCTCAAAGGTCTTGTGCCTTCTCTGTTGAAAACCAGTTCCGCTGAACCTTTTTATGCTAACTGAACCCATTTTATAAATTGGCCAAAATCATTAACTTGTTCCAAACATCAACTCTTAACACAAAACATAAAACTTTTAAGGGACACCTTAAACTAAAACCTCCTCAAAAGTGCTTAATGATTTTCTCTTAATTAAAATAAATCACATTTTTTTCCAAGGCTCTAACCTTAGTGTTAAACATAAAAATTCTAGATAATATTTTTATCTGTTCAAAAATCAAAAATTAACTCCATGGATAGGTACCTCAAAATACTGTTGTAACTTTAAATTTGGCGCTTAAACATTTACCTAAATTTGGCTAAATATATGAGTGGCATGTTACATTGTGGAACTTGAATATGTGGATTTTAAATGAATTATGTGAGTGATTGGTATATGAGATTGACAATTTGATGAATAGAAAATATGTCGACAAAGTCACATAAATTATAGCTTGTGCTTCATATATTTGAACTCTATACTTTAGTGAGTTGTATCTTGTGTTATACCATGTTTAGATGCTATGCTATAATTAGTTGTACATGAGAAACATGTTGCACATTATGAGAATGCCTACACTTGTATCTTGATTTATCGGAGTCCCATTCGTACCTATCATTGTGGGTTGGGTTGTGTGGAAATCATTCTTTTGTGATCTTGAATTTGGGGCGTCCCTGGTTGCCAATTTTGAAATTTATTTGGGAAGTTATTATGATGAAAAAGGGGTTTATTATGAAAAGGAGTAAGGCACTATGGGTTCGGCGCTAGCCTTTTAATTTTGGTAATTTAGACTTTGGGTTGACGCCAAACGAGCATTTTTATTCTTAAGGTTGGTTTTGTGCACATATAATTTGACCAAAGGATTTAGAATAAGGATGGAGGGTTTAGAATAAGGATGTAACCGGCTACCCCACGCCGTTGCCATTGAGTAAAACGACTGAGGTATGAAGCCAAGGCGAGCGTATAGCTTTCGCAACGAGGCGAGAATAAGTTTGGTGATCAGATTCCCATAAAGTCTACTCTGTAATTCCCGACGTGGAATTCATGTTATGGTTCTGGATGTATGTCGGGTTGGGCATTTGCATCACATTCACTTTCTTCACGCACTTGCACAAT